>WUQG02006933.1:0-12066 GCA_011317285.2 Androctonus mauritanicus
GTTATATTTTAACGAGCCAAAATCACCTCGTTGCTTTAACGAGTTAAATTCACTGTTAGACATAACGAAGTTTGGCGAAACACTTTCACCTGTTAACTTTGGCTAACGCTTTGTTTTAATTTTACCGATGATTGGTGAAATCGGCCATAAGTCTATTAAAAACGGATTCATTTAATGCCGTTTACGTTTTCAGTTTCTATACTATTCATTAAATATCTAAATATAACAATTTATTACATTAAATTCATTTCTATTCATCTTCAGCTCGTTCATGCATTAGTAATAAAGATAGTAAAAATAAATTATAAGTCTCTCTCATAGAATCAGTTGATTCTATAAAAAACTTTATGACGAAAATTTATTGAAATTCAAATACTTTTGGAAAACTGCATCTGATACGTTAAAATATTTATAGAATTATTATTGTTAAATAAATTTTTATTATTTAGTATGTAGTATATACTGTATTTTTTAAAAATAAATATTAGAAAAAAAAAATTATTATAGTGAAAATAAAAAAAAAATTAAAACTATTTATACATTATTTTATATAGTATATTTTTAAGATTATAGAATTATTTAATGCATTATTATTCATTATATTGTATCCAATGTAATTATTAAAAATATATTGGTAATTTTCATTTAAAAAAATCTGCATTAATATAGATCCTGTAGTTTTGTTTTAGATTAATATTATGACGATATTCATATATAATAATGAACATTTGTGTGAGAAGATATATATGATAGAAATGTTATATTAATTTATATTAACAATTAAAAGTTTCAATGGAAAAGAATGAAAATTGACCGTAAAAATTTTTCATTCATGATAAATTTTAGTTACAGTAATATCCCGACTTACGTAAATTCAGAGATATGTAACTTCTCATCTTGCCCCCTCGCCCACTTGTTTCTTTCACAGTTACATAGTGCATATATATGTGTGAATACATATTTCATTTGCTGATTTGTTGATTAAGAGTCCTTAATTACAGTTACATATTATAAACTTTTTATAATTTGTTGTTTTCTTGGTAGTAAAGAGCTAGTTAAGAAACTAATACATCTGTATCTGAAATTAGATTTGGAAATCTGTAGGTACTCCGACTTATATAATTTTCGACTTACGTTATGCTTCCCAGTCCCGTCTCTTATGTAACTTTCGGATATTACGTATATTTTTTAGAAAGAAAAAAGTACAGTTTTTGGATTATACATTTTAAACTTACATCATACTATTTAGCAATTCTTTTGGCAGAAATTGTTTTAATGGATTATACTTTATTAAAATATTTTTCTGTCAAAAGAATTATTCAATAGAACGATAAATCTTGAAGAAAGGGATCAAACGAAATACATATTTTAATTTTTTAGTATAAAATAGCGATACCTTTATTTCAAAAATTGAAAATTTCAATATATTTTTCATTTCATTTTACGAACTGAATTTAGAGTCTGTTATATTTAATTAAGCTATAACCTGTTTTCTCGAATTTATACAATTTTATAATCGAACTTGTAGATTATTTGAAATCAAATTTAAGAAATTAAATATGAGTGATATTTGATATCCTGTTTGTTAAATTGTTAATGTATATATACTGTAATATATATATTTTTTATTTATTTAATATATTAATTATATACACTGATCTAAACCATACTAAAACAATCGAAATGTTGTTTATTATATACACTAATTATACAAGAATTTATAAATTTGTTCTGTAGAAGAGATAAAAGAATTTTCTGATTAAATGAGAAGTCGTATAGTGTTTTTTCTTAAATATGGATTGATTTCGACATTTGCTTAGAAATTGAATAATATATCTTGTATGTATATGTCTGTATATTAGAATTTTAAATAACAAAATGTTTATTGGTTTGATAATTTACAAATAATGGAACAGATAACAACTTCCAATACCTGATAGATTTGTACTGTTAAAAATGTGTGTGTAAATGTTTTAAAACTGAGTCACAAGGTTTTTTAATCCTCGATTAGTATAATGATGGTTAGATTTTGTAAATAGTAATTGGTCTTATTGATTTTTATTGAGCAAAGAATTTATTATTATAACAATTGTATTATTACTTGAAACTACAATAAAATAGATTAATCAAATATAATGTGAAATTTATACTTTATGTATTTTAAGTGCAATTTTTTTAAATAAATAAAATTTAAAAATTTATTTAAAAATGTTTTAATCTTTGTTATTATCTATAGATTTAGAAAATCATTATAAAATACAAGGCATGTAATATAACTTTATCGAAATGTTAATGCCAAATAACTGAAATATTATTCACCGAGATGTAATCTGCCTTGCTCTAAGTTTTATTAAATGAAATTCATTATGTAACATCTAAATTACCATTTAACACAGAAGTTTGTGTAATTTTATATTACACCTTAAATAAGATTACCATATAGTTTAACAACAAATAGGAATTTAAAGATTTAGAATAACTCCTCTTAACCTTTGGTTCACAACACAAAAGTGGATTGCGGAGTCGCATACCATCTATCATTGAGGTTTTAAGTTTTTATAAAAATATAATTGAAAATGCAATTAAATTTAAATGTAAACTAAGCACATTTAGTGGCATTTAAAATCATGCCATGTATGCACATAACTCTGGTATTGTTATTATTTATGGAGTATTCTTAGTTGTATCTTAATAAATCAAAAAATTGATTTTTAAAAGCAATGTATTATCAGTTTTTAATCTCTAACTTTTCATTTAAAATTTTATGAGGGTCACAAAGAACTGTCCATTTTGCAATTTGGATCATGCTTTGAAAAGTTGAGATGCACTGATTTAGAAAATCTTCATTCCTTAGTCACTTTTAAAATTTCTGAGTTGAAATATCATTAAAGATGCTTGAGAAAATCTTTGATTTTTTTTTATTCCTTGAATCAACCCGAGTTTATATTATCAGGAAATATTTTTTAATTTATAATTTTGATATCAAATTAATTACAAGGATTTTTATTAATTATCCTTTGTTAAAAAAAAGATTTAAATTATTAATATAGAGGATTCAATGGTAGGTATTGCAGCATGAATCTATAGAAGAGGAGACAAGCTGGCCCTAGTTTTATTGAGGGATACAGGGATTTGAAGTCAAAAATTTGCATCACCTGGTCTGGAAGCTGTCCTCTCTCTAATAGGCTATCTATAAGATCTTTAGATGAAATAGCAGTGTACTCTTATGTGTTAAGTTTGTTAACACATATGAGTCCACTGCTATCAATATAATAATCAAAATATCAGCTATAATATATTAATTGAAATGATTCATCTATTTATTGTCTTTTCTGAAGAGTAAAAAATACAGATTAAATTATCAAAGATATAAAATCTATTTCACTCATTAAATATCTTTTATGATGTCTACAGATTACATCATAGAATAATAATCAATAAATATATGTTTTTATATATATATATTATATAATTGAATTTTCTTCAAACTTATAAGTTTGGAGAAAATTAAATTATAGAAAAATTATATTAATTTTTTTCTTCTATAATGGGATAATATTTTAAAAAATAATAAATAAAAGAATTTTTCATTAAAAGTAAATTTAAAAGATTTCAAATTATAATATATTAATAATTAGTTAAAAATCATTAATTATAATTAATAATTATAAATATTTTATTTTTAAATTCTGTTAGTTTATCAAATTTGTTACATTTTTCGCTATTAAAATTTATAACTAATCCATTATGAAAGATCAAGTTTCATAGCTTATTTCTTTTAAAGATAAATTATTTTATTGTTGTCTTCATACTTTGAAATGACAAGTCAAATCATAATGATTACTGTCAGATATTGTTATAGATTTTCATCAAATAGTGCAAATTTGATGCAAGTAACAACTTAATGAACCTTAATAATTTTTACTAGTATATAAATTTTGTACTTTAAATATTATTATTATTATTATTATTATGTAATTGTTTATCAATGTGTGCACAGAATAACTCCGGAGCAAAGTGCTATGTCAGACAAGAGTCAAGACATAGCTACTTGAGATGTTTATTTGAGTGTTAACTAACTGTCTGTGTCAGTGCTGAGAAACTTTCTTACTATGTTTCATGTATTAAGTAGTGATGCCTTTTGTAGTGTTATGTATGTTTTGGAATGCAGATCTAGTGTTTTGAGGCTTTTGTGTAAAGTGTGAGGAATTACTCCCGTTGTGGATAGAATGATGGGTACTATGTCTACCTTTTGCATTCCCCAAAGACAGGTAATTTCTTGTGTGAATTCTGTGTATTTGCTAATATTTTGAGTGAATGCATCCTGGATGTTGTGTGTGTTGGGTACTGAGATGTCTATAATGTAGGTAACTTTGTTTTGTTTGTCTATGAGAGTGATGTCTGGTCTGTTAGGATGTACAGTTTTGTCTGTTAAGATTGTTCTGTCGTAGTACATCTTGTGTGTCGAGTTTTCTAAGATTGTGTCTGGTATGTATTTGTAATATGGTGCGAGCGTGTTTATTAATTTGTGTTTGGTTGCAAGCT
Source organism: Androctonus mauritanicus (assembly GCA_011317285.2). NCBI lineage: Eukaryota > Metazoa > Arthropoda > Arachnida > Scorpiones > Buthidae > Androctonus > Androctonus mauritanicus. The sequence goes on from WUQG02006933.1 coordinate 4,546, forward strand.
TTTTGGTGTGTTAAGTTTGCTACTCGGTTGTGTCTGCGCAGGTAATCTGTTTGTGCAAGCAGCTTGCAACCCGACGTAATGTGTTGAATCGTTTCGAGTGCTATGTGGCATCTCCTACAAATGTCGTTTGTTAATGTGTCCTTCAGCATGTATTTTCTGTAGTTTTTCGTGTTTATTACCTAGTCTTGTATAGCTATTATGAACCCTTCTGTTTCTTTAAATAGATCCCCCCCGACTAACCAGCTGTTTGATGCTTTGGTGTCTATAAAGTGTTTCTGAAGGTCGTGCGGGTATCTGCCATGGAGTTACTTTATTATTATTATTATTATTATTATAAAGGGTTATAAAAAATTTCCAGTTCAAATTTTACAAAATTTAACAACACATTAAAGGCTAGAAAGAACAAAACCAATTTTCGCACAAAATTCTTTGGATTGGAGTTTACTCGTCATCTTCGATAAATACATATTCGATTTATCTGATAAAAATTTATTGATACTTAAACAAAATTACAAGAGACATTAAACTTACAAAATTTCAGTAAGACGGCTGCAGTACAGTAAACTATCCGTTAATTAATATCTAAAACTCATTGAATCATCAGTACCGAGCATACATTTGGAAAAATCTAATTTTGTACCTGTTAATAATTAATTGACAAACACACACACACACTGAAGAGTAAACAAAGCGCTGAATTGCATTTGTTGATTGTAATATTTAAGAATTGTTGTTTGAATAATTTATTATTTAAAGCATTCAAAATTTTATTAATTTATTTGCATCATAATAAATCTTATTCTCTCTCTCTCTGTGTGTGTGTATGTGTATGTGTGTGTGTGTGATTATTAAAGATCTGTATGAGAGTGAATCGAAACGTTTGATCATTAATCCATTTTTTATTATTTCCTATTCGGTAATTTCATCATTAAATACACTTTATCATCTAACAAAATTTATTAAGAACATAAGTTGTATTTTTTAATTTTTTTTTTTTTAAATCAAAAATTTAGATTCAAAAAATTTAATTTTGAAACAAAACTCTAACAAAAATGACGCATTTTGGTATAATTTCAAAATTTATAAAAAGAATGATCAATCGATCGCTATATTGTTTCAAAATGGCGGACGAAGCAAACATTTCGCACTTTAGTTACATCTGATAAGTAGAATATATCTGTAAATAATCGTGTTTCTATAGGTTTTCTATAGAACACATTTCTAAAAACGCATTTTGATATAATTTCAAAATTTATAAAAAGAATGATCGCCATATTGTTTCAAAATGGCAGACGAAACAAACATTTCGGATCTTGTTAATCTAATAAGTAGAATATATCTGTAAATAATCGTGTTTCTATAGGTTTTTCTAGTTCTAGAGATATATTTCTTGAACAAACAAGTTAAAAACTAAAAATATTTAAAAAAAAAAAATTAAGACCGAATAATCGGCCTGGGTTTCCATATTAAAGATTATATACTCTCTCTTACATTATTTTTCTCTTGAAAAATTGTGAAGAAATTAAAAAAAAAAAATTAATTGTCTACTATTTTGAAACAAAACACCAACTAAAAAAAACGCATTTTGATATAATTTCAAAATTTGTAAAAAGAATGTCGAACGATCGCCATATTGTTCCAAAATGGCGGACAAAACAAACATTTCGCACTTTGTTACATCTAATAAGTAGAATATATCTGTAAATTTCGTATTTCTATAGGTTTTCTAGTTATCGAGATACATTTCTTTAACAAACAAATTAAAAATTAAAAATATTAAAAAAAAAAAAGAAAAAACGTTTAAGAATGAATAATCGGTCTGAGTTTCCATATTAAAGATTACATAAGCTCTCTTACATTATTTTTCACTGGAAAAATTGTAAAGAAATTAAAAAAAAAAATTTTAATTTAGCTTTCCTAATTTATATAGCGTAATTTTAATAATTAATGTTATAAAAATTACTTTCCGCATCATATTTCTTACAACTGATATATCATATCACGATTTTAATATCTTCTTTATAACTTTACTAAGTAATATTTTATGATAAAACCAGTTTAAAATAACACCATTAATTTATTAATCTTATAATAACAGTCTATTAGATAATTATATCATTAAATTTTTAATTTTTATAACTTTTATAATTATAATAAATTCGTTAAAAAATTTTTTTTTTTCGTTATTTTCTAAATCCTTCTTGGAGTTTACACATATATAGTGTATTACTATATAATAATCTAAATATTTGCATTTTTTTTATGCTGTGGACAAATTATCAAAACCGAATTTTTAAAAGTTTATTTTTTAAATTATAAAATAAGTGAATAAATGATTAGATGATCTAATTCATTATCGCTTGTACATACACAATGTTGGCTTCCCCTTTCTGTAAAATATTTATAACAAGAGGAAAAAAAAAAAAAAAATAAAGTTGGTGTATCGATCGTTCAGACTACAATTTGTTTTGTATTGCAACTTCAGAGTAATCAATAATATTTTTTAGCGAATGACAGTCTAGAAATGAAATCTCGTAACATTAGTAGATTAGTACAATATTCATTTTATCTCAATTCCTCTTTCCCTCTTTTTTTTTTTTATCCTGATTTTTTTTTCTACATATAAATATAAATGAAAAAAATAGAGTAATGAAACATTTTGAATATATATATATATACATACATAAAATTAAATATAAATGCTCATATTTTATTACTACAAAAAAAAATTTTTTTTTTTTAATGTTCACCAAGTCACAAATTTGATTTATTTTTTTTTTTCTTCATTTCTAATGGATTATTTATTTTATTAATCATTTTTATTTTTTGTAAAATTTTATAGTACAGTATTTATTTAAGATATAATAAAGCAGATGGGATTGTTAATAGTTGGGTAATTTTTTAAATTTTCTAAATTTTTTAATGTAGAAGTTATCTTTTTTTTAATTATTTTATTATGTTCATATATTATGTAAATACATAAATATAATAAATGGAGATATATATATATCCATGCTTCCTTAATATATATATACTTAATGCTTATATATAACCCATGCTTTCTTAATTCTTACATCTTCATGCTTAATGCTTACATATATATCCATGCTTATATATTAAGGAAGCATGGATATATAAGCATACTTATATATATATATATCCATGCTAAATGCTTATATATATTAAGGAAGTATGGATATACAGTATAAGGCTGGTAGATATCTATCCATGCTTCCTTAATGCTTATATATTCATGCTTCCTTAATGCTTATATATCCATGCTTATATATTAAGGAAGTATGGATATGTAAGCATGGTAGATATCTATTCATGCTTCCTTAATGCTTATATATCCATGCTTAATGTTTATATATGTATATATCCATGCTTATATATTAAGGAAGCATGGATATATAAGCATGCTTATATATATATATTCATGATTAATGCTTATATATATTAAGGAAACATGGATTTGTAAGCATGCTTATATATATATATATATCCATACTTCTTTAATGCTTATATATATATAAGCATTAAGGAAGAACAGAGAATTAAGAATTTTTCGGTTATAAAAAGCAATAAAAAAATTGTTTGATAAAAATGTCTTTGGTTATTTAACATATTTTTATTTTTTTTTGGTTGAAAAAATTTCAAAAATAAAAAATTATAATCTGACAATTAAACGTTTTTTAGATGCAAGTCACGAACAATAATCGATATTTTCTTCTTTTTTAAATCTAATTCTATCAGAAGACATAACAAAATTAAATAAAATAAGATTTTTAAAAAAAGAATCTTAGAGATTTTTTGCTATCGATTTGGAAAACTAGAATTAATAATTATTTATGCATATATATATATACATGCATATTTTTTTTTATATATATTTAAATTTATAAATGTTATAAAAATAAAGCAATCTATTCTTCGAGTATCGACTTTAAAGTTTTCTTTATAATAAAAGTTAGATTGAAAGATTTGCTTCTCATCCTGTTAAATAATCTCATGGAAGCTTACCTGTATAAATTTTTATATCTTGGAATATAGTAAAATATAACATAAATCTATCAAAAACTGTTCATTCTGAAGTCAAATCCGTTCTCTTTGGCCATAATCTTCTTTCACGATTCTAAACTGAAAACAAGGGTTTCAATTAAAACAAGTCGGGATACGTCAAACGGGGTGAAGACGTCCCAAAGGCTCTTGAACGAGAAGACCTGTAATAAATCTCCAGTTTTATAGAGGTCATAAAACGGGAAATAAAATGCTAGATATTTGACAGATATGGAGGCTATATGCCATACGGAAGCAGCATTGTTTACGGTTCTTCCATTCCTATAAAGTAGAGTCAAAAAATTACCCTCTCTCTCTCTCTCTCTTTCTCTCTTCTCTTTCTCTCTCTTCCAAGAATCGAAAAATCTAAATGTAAGCTGACTCAACAGAAAACTAAAAACTTGTATTTTTGTGAATAAAGTTTGTTTTAATCTGATTTGTATACTAGAAATTTCAAAAATACATTTTTTTTTCTTCTTCTTCTTCTTTCTTTTCCAATTTCTTTCTACGTATCTGACTTATACAAAGTTCCAAATTTGATTAATTTCTTGATATTAAGATGTTAATTCTTTCATCGAGTGTGAAAAATTATCTTTTCCTGTTTATATTAAAGAAGAATAATACGTAGAAACTGTGAGAAATTATTATAATTTGATTTTAAGCCGAAAGCTATAAATATCATTCATAAACATTTTCTCCAAATTATTCTTTAAATAATTCGGTTATTATTTATTCCGTCGTTCGATAAGATATACATTTAAATGTTTAGGAAGAGAAAATAGGATTTTAAAGACGAATTAATTTAGTTAAAAGTAAAACAAATTGTAGAAAGATTAAACTCGATAAGACGAGAATGTGTGTGTGTGTGTGTGGGTAATAGCCTATAGCCATGTGGTTAATATGACCATGCATTATTATATTTCATCTTATTTCTTGACAGAAAATATTAAAATTCTCACGGGACAGCTATTTGCATCTATATTGCTTATGACTAATGTTATAATTATTATTATACTGTCGGTTTTTACAGATATACGTTGACAAAAGTCATATATATCAGGAAGGTTCTTAAACTAAATCAAGATAGCGTAATTAAAGTAGCCATGGCAATTTTATTAATTGTTAAAAATATAATCTAAGATGTGCAAAATGGCAAAGACAAGAGAACAAAATGCAGATCTTGCCGTATAAAAGATATTTATTTAAATAAATGTTGTACTTAATACGTTATTAATTGATGCATTTATTCTTAAGTGGTTACCATATAATATACCTTGGTTACTGCTTAAGAATTTTTGTCCATTTTAACTATCACAACAAGCAAAATCCACGTATAAAAGGGAGAACAGGTAAAGTGGCCATTGGATATTACTACTCTGTATTCTTCAGTAATGAGGGATGAGTGGATCAGATGTTCTGGCTATCTTCTTTGGGCTCACCAGGGATGTACCTGTTACCAGGAGGAAGAAGACGACTTTTTGTGTGAAGATTGCCAAAGAAAATAAATTATTGAAAACATAATGCATATTGATCATGTTTAGATCTACCTCCAGCCTAGAATGACCTGACTGTTTATTCATCCTTAAACTGGAACTTTTCTCCCATTTAAAAAGTTAAAAAGTTTACACAGTCACTTGGCCCAACCCAGTGGGGTAAAATGGCCATTTTGCAGAAGTAAAAATAAAATCAAAATGAATAAAAATATAGCAAAAGGTGTAAAAAATAATATATTTTATTGACACTACATTAAACACACTATATTCTATCAAAACATCAAATATGTAACAGCTAAGGAAAAAAAAATTGCAAATAAATTTAGCTTAGAGTGGCCATTTTATCCTGTTCTCCCCTATATATAAAAAAAAAACTTATAATTACTGCATTTTATTGCAATAATTTTAGTATAAAAATTAAAATCATATCTAAAAAAGTAAGCATTTTTAACAGTAAATTTACAATTTTAGGTAAGATGTAAGCTGCTTAATCTGTCATAAATTAATTTTTGAAGTTAGTTAGTTGGTTTACATTTTTTTTTTGTATAAAGTTTTATTTGTTTTAAATTGGATGCCATATATTCAACTATGCGGTTAAGATAGCAATGTAATAAATTACATTAATATGCCTATAGCAGAGAATGTTTCAGCTGAATCAGATTCAACCTGTTATTATAGTAGATATAGAACTAAATGTTCTATGTATATACTAATAGTTAAACAAACATTAAATTTTGTGGAATAATTTGTTGTATTAGTTCGAAAGTTTACTAAAGCATAATTATGGCCTTATTACTCCACTCATTATATATAATTTTAAGCCTGCCTATGATAAACATCATTAGTTAAATGTTAATTAAATCTAGTTCAGATTAAAAAAAAAACAAAAAAAGCTTTGCATTCTATCAGATAATTAATTTTAAACTTTATAAATTACCGTACATACTCGTGTATAAGCCGAGGGTTTCCCCCACCAAAAAAAAAAAATTCTGAAGTAGGGGAGTCGGCTTATACACGGATCGGCTTATATTCGAGTCTATACAATAAATCTAAAAATAAGAAAGAAACTAAGAAAAATTCTTTCTTCTAGTTTTAATATCCAGAAATGCTTTAAGGAAATATATTATTTAAAACGAATAAACAAAATTAATTAAATAGAAAAATATATTATTAAAAGAGAAATTTTAAAAACTGAATATATTAATGATCGTGATAAATTATTTTTAAGATAACACAAAGCGCTTCTTTAAAAGGAAAAAGAAAAAGCGTTTTAAATTATTTTTCAACAGAAATCTTACTAAGAGTGTGTGCATTTTTATTTTTAATGTGGTAAACAAATATATTGTTATCAATATTTAAAAAAAAAAAATTTAAAAAAAGAACGTTTTGCAGCAGAAAACAAAACATATTTAATTAAATATGCTGTTTCTCTCTCTCTCTGTAAGGTAGATGTTGGCGAAAATAACTTGATGACACAATACTAGATGGATTCAGAAAATAAGGATATACGTACTGTGAAGAAGAATAAAAGCGTTTGAAAGAATAACTAGCAAACATTTCATTGATTAGCCGTCAAATACAGAAGACGTGTGCATAGGACAAGCATAAGACCCCAGTTAGTTAACTCCTCCAGTTGCCTAGCATCACCTGCTGAGGGGTCGTTAGAAAATGCATCTCGTGCTACAACTAATCTCATTCTTTAGTTACGCTCAACAAGCCCAGATGCTCATTTTCTCAAAGTAAGAATTTTATTCGTCATCTTATAAACGTCCCTTTACTACTCTGGTCTACTAAAACTTTGTATGTGTGTTGATTATGTCAACATGAAGCTAAATCCAAAATTTCAGCCCTCCAGAAGCTGTCTAGCAATTTTGAGAGCATGTACAAATTTTGAAATTAGTTAATTTAAAAAATTATTCCAAAGCTTATAAAATGTCAAAAAATGGCTTGAAATCGTTGGTAAAATGGT
>WUQG02006944.1:0-12066 GCA_011317285.2 Androctonus mauritanicus
AATTTAAAAACTTACGTAAAATTTTACGTACATTGCGTAAAACGGTAGCCATTTACGCAGGCAGTTCTACGGTTAATTAAAAGTAGTTAGGATTACCAGGTTTTAGATGCAGAGGTGCGTTTAGATTATAGACACTTTGAGGATTTTTCAAAATTTTATGTAAGCTAATATTGCTTTAATTAAATAATATATTTACTTTATATATGAAATATATATTTAAAAGTTTTGTCAGAAACTGCATTTATGTAAAATCATAAAATTCGTTAATACAGTTTGGCCATAATGAGCTATATAATAGTCATTTAAAATATTTCTTAAGATTAAGTTCTCTATAAAGGAACTGTGTGAGCATGACTCAATTTTGCCTTTAATATAAAATAAAAAGTAAAAATATAAATTTGTACTATTCTACACTAAATGAAAGCCACTGATTTTTCTTTTTTTCATTCTGAAAAATCAAAACAATTAGATATTCATAAATTCTGAGCTGCAGTAAGCATTCACCCCAGGATGAATGCTTACTGCAGCTCAGAATTTTGATGTTTTTATGATTTTTCTACAATTATTATTCCTTCATCAGACTTAAAATGGCACTCATTCTAATTCACTTACTGTATCCACTCTTCATTTTTGGCAGTGAACCAATAATGTGTCCATATTTGTTGTTCAAAAAATTCACCACTGGTGTTGATACACACACATTGGTATGAAGATTAAATTTATTCAATGATGATAAGAGAGAGATTAATTCAGCTTAATTTTATTGTTTTGGTAAATATGATCAGTTTTTCTAAATTTTTTCTAGCTTTGGTAGCTTAGTATCACTTCTACAATTGATATGTAAACTGAATAATTGCCATTTATATTATTATTATATAAATTCCTTTTTTGTCAAAAAACTTAATGTTAACTAGATTATTACTCTTATTATTAATTCTTTTGTATAGTAATTTATTGTGATCAAATAGATGTCACTTAATTTAGAATTGAATTATTTGTGTGCTAAAATTCAGTATTTCATTAGTAGTATTAATATGATTTCAACATAGAGGCATATTTCATTAATGAAATAATATAAGCATATATTCATGTGTTGATTTATCAAAAATTTGTCATTACTTTTATATGTACTTTAATTCAATTTGTGCACTGAATTTTTTGTTACAGCGAACATTGTCGTAATGGTTTTCATACAAAGTATTGATGGATATTATAGAAACTTTTAACATTGTTTGTTGATCTTATTACTGCAAAACATTAAGTATTCTCTTTATTATATAATTATAAGTCCTATCTTTGTTATCCTGTAAAAGTAATGAAATGTTAATGCTTAGGATTAATATTTTGCAGATAAATTTTTGCTTTGAATACATTGTCTTATCCAAAGTGGACAATTAAAATTACCTGTTGAAAAGAACAGGAATTTATTGCATTCTCAAGAAATAAATATTTGGAAGGATGAGACAATTAAATTAATAAGTTTTTGTAAAGAACTAAAATACAATGTACTCTGCAAATATAATAAAAAGATGTAAGTAATTGATATTTTAATATATTTGTATGATTATCCCCTTGTGTGCTGGTAATTTTTTTTCTAGTTAAGCTTTATTAATATGTAAAAAAACAAAAAAATGTAAAGTGCGAAATCTTGCTTCATTTTCATCAAAATTTTTTGAAATTTTCACAACATATTACATTTTTTGTGATTCTAACAATGCAACAAATTCTTTCAAATTTTATTTCTTTCACAATTTTTCGTTCATTTTATGAGATCAGAGAAAAACTATTTTTTAATAAGAAATCTTAGCTATCCAACAAAATGTTTGTTTTCTGATAGTGGTAAGTCTTGTGAATAAAATAAAATATGAATCAAGAAAATTGGATATTTTAAAAAAATTATCAATAAAAAACCAATATTTATGCAAATTTTAATTTATTTAGTTAATTAATGAGTCAAAAAGTGACAAAAATTTATTAAAATATTGTCATTTTTTTAATAAAATATGTTTAATCAAATGTTTTCTCTTCATTTCAATAATTTATACTTTTATTTTTTTATAAATTTTCGAATATATAATCAAAAACATGACATTATGTATGTTTGTAGACAATTTTCATATAACAGCTATAACATTTTTTACTTTACTCTAATTGGCCATGAGATTGCATGTGATATTGATAATCTACACCAGTGGTTCCCAACCTTTTTTCTGGCCATGCCCCACCTAGACATCTCTAAAATCCCATTCCCCTCTGTGACATGTAATTATTATTATTCAAAAAGTGAACTCCTGTTCACACAGAAGTCGTCTATGCGAATAGGACATTAACTTGGTCTAAATAAGCTTCCAAAGAACATGGCATCAGTGAAAGAGAAAAATAAAAGAACGAAAGGATAGTTGAAATACTAAGGAAGAAATCTTTTAAGAAATTTAAAAAATAATAATGATATGAAGTGATATGAAAAAACAGCAAATGAAGTTTCAAAATTGCTGTGTACATCTCATTTTAGTTTTAAAAATGAATATGCCACAATATATATTTATATACTGTATGAGGTCCTTATAACCTAAGAAATACAAAAAATTCTCTGTTAAGAACTCATTCTCGAATTACCCCCTTAAAAATCAAATTGCCCCTCTGTGGGGCATGCACACCACGTTGGGAGCCACTGCTATATACCCAATATCACATGCAGCCCAGTAAAATAAGCTTAGCTATAATTTTCTGCAAAATGACTGGCTGCCATAAAGCAAAAGTGCATATCCCCTTTTATTGGCTAGAGTTGTTTGCATTAGGTTTTTCTTGTATTTTATTAAATTATCTGGAAAAGTAAAGCAATAAATGACCAAATAAGTAAAAATATTCTATATTTTAACAGAATTAATCAAAATTTTTGTATTATTGGCAAAATTTTTTCAATTTTACGAATTTTACAGTTCATCATAGTAAAATTCCATGTTTTAGTTAAAATTTCAAAAATAAATTTATCTCTCACCACAAAATCAAAATAAGATGATTAAAATATAATAGGAGAGAAATCAGAATCAATAACATTCAATCAAAAATTATCCAAATTCTACAAATACAATCCATTCACATTTTCTATCTTTAGAATGGAATCTAAAAAGAAATTTTGGGCATTGGAAAATTTAGGACCCATCATTGGAGACATGTATTTTCATCCAATAAATGCAAAAAAACGCTCTACAATAACTCCACTGTATAACTCAGGATGGAATTTTATTTATATTGTTTTTTGTTCTGCCATCTTGACAACTATTTTGTCAGACACAATGGTTTAAAGGGAAGATGTAAATTATATCAAATTATGTTGAAATTTATACAAATTTTATTATAAAATCAGTTTTTAATTGTATACTTTTAGCTATGGGAATAATAATCAAATGAAATTACAGCTAGTGTGTCATATTTAACATAAAAAATATGTAAAAACAAGACTTTGAGTGTTCTCAGTTGAATTTAAATTGGGTGAGAGTTGCAAAAATGCACAAACTGTAGAATTTTTTGTATATTTGGATTGTCTATGTATCTAATATTTTTATAGTTACCTCAATCAGCAGGAAAGCAGCAAATCACATATCAAAAAATTTGAATGAATATTTAATGTCCAATTTTCAAATAAAGTAATAAAAAGAAATTTGAATTTTTTAATGTCTTCAGTGCCTTTGATGCCTATAGATGTCAAGGAAGTGGAACAAAAACGATACATAACAATAAAAAATTAGTTAAAAAAAAATTCAATCCTGATTTTATTGAGCTTTTTCAAATGTTTATTTTTTGTGTGTATTAATTGAAAATATGTACTTTGATGTGGTTCTTAAATTTTTTAGTTGCTGAAATTTTTTTTTAAATTGTGTAGACAAATATTTTTGATACTTGAATGACTCAATGGAATTTGGATTTTTTTTTATATTATCTTCTCAATTTTATAGTCTAATAATGAAATTTGATAAATGATATATTTTTGAAATTTTTAGAAAAACTGAATTTTTCATAAAATGAGCTATATCATTGTTATATCATTATTTCCTATTAGCTACAATATTTTTTTTATTTTCAGCATTATAAAATGCTGAAAATAAAAAAATATATTGTAGCTAATAGGAAAATATTAATTATATTTTAGTTTATTTTAACAAAATTATCTTAATAATTCATTTTGGTTTCAATTTCACCAAAATTTAGGAGAAAATTGCAAAAAACAAAATGTAAAAACCCTAAGGTCATTTAATGAGGTATGGTTATATTAACCTTATAATTTTCATTACTTTACAGCAGCCACTCACATCCTAGAAAATTGTAACCAAACCTACTTTGTGTGTAGGTGTGCAGTATTGGGTGCAGGGCTATAGTAGATCATCTGTGGTCCAATTAGAGAAATGCGAAATATATTATAGCTGTTCATGTAAGAGATCAGACCATTTTCATGCGTGTCAGGATTTTTTAATGTGAATAAAAAAAATTTATAAAAGTATTGCAAAAAATTATGTAAATGAAGTAAGAATAAGTTATTAAATATGAAATATTAATAAAAATGACAATATTTCAAGGAACTCTTAATTTTTTTAATAATTATGTAACTTCAACAAAAGTTTTAATAAATAATTTCTGAAAATTTTGCCCAAATTTCTTCATTCATTACTCATTTTGTTGAAAGAACTTGTCCCTATCTGAAAACATCAACTATTTTGTTGGATGGCTAAAATTTCACATAAAAAATTTTTTTGTTTGATCTCGTTATGAAAAGTTGCAAAAAAAATAAAATAAAAAATTCCAAAAAAGTACTTACATTATTAGAGAGCAAAAAATGCAATAAACACTGAAAATTTCAAGAGACTTCAATGAAAATTAGGGAGATTTCACAATTTTAATTTTCATATTTTTTTGCATATTAAGGTAAATTTCAAAAAATAGCTGGCACTTTAGAGGTTAAAGGAAATGTATTGCTTGTAAATTTTAGATAGGTTCATCTCTGTTATTTAAGATTGTTTTTAAATTAAATTATGATTTAAAAAATTCAATAATTTTTGTTAATGCATACAAATATTTGCTTGTGTGTGATTATATATAATTGTTAACTTTTGTATAATTATATATTACACAAAAGTTATAAATAAAAATCTATGAACAATTTTATTTACAATGATATTTATTGTTAAAGCATTTTTAAGCTTCCCTCTTTTGTGTCTCTAAGCAACTACTTGTGTTTGTGCTTAAGCAAAGTTTTATCATTGCGTATGTAGAAAAACTGAAATAATTTGAAAAGCCTTCATATTTGTAAAAGATTAAAGTATGAATTTTATAAAGAATAGATCTGACTGCTTGAAAGAAATCAAGATATACATCAAATCATTGCAATATTTAAAATAAAAGGTTTTGCTGATTTCGGCAGGATGACATTGCATGAATCTGCAGGATGTTAAAAATTCTGCACTGAGTCTGCTTTATTCTTATGATAGATGAAAGCATATTTGTTTTAACATTTGAAGAATGAACAACTTGAAAAGAATGTGTAAAAATATAAGGAAAGAATAAAGTAATCCAGATCTGTGCCAGGTAATTAGCATAAAAGAAGAGAATCCTTTAATCTTATATGTAGATCAGAGAAGAATTTGGCCATTAACTACATGGAAGTGAATCTACTATGCAATTTTTAATGACCATAGTGTTTCTTGAAATTCATTGTATTTCATTAATTTAAATCTTGAAGGTTTTTATTTGTAGGCTTATTTGAAAATAAAGCGCATGAAACCAACTCACACTTTAACTCATTAAAATAATGTATTGTGCTATTGATGACAAAAATTGTTTATAGCAATTAGAGCATTAAAATGAATGTGTTAATAAGAACATTGTAGACATTTTAACATACCATTGTATTACAGTTAAAATCAATTTTCTTATTTAATGTATATAATTATTTAATCTACAAAGTTTTAATAAAATTGTTTTTGATATTTTGATTGATAGGATTGCATTTTAATTAGACAATCCTGCATAAGTTACTATGTAATAATGGCTATCTATGGAAATAACAGCAAGAAACCAACTGATAATTATTCTGTTATGACTGACACTTCTTTTATTGGTCTCTAAAGAAAATGGTAAATATAAATATTGTCCAGGAGAAATAATGAATCTCAATCTGAACAGTTGAGCCACTATGCTATGCAGATTAACATCAGGATACTGAAACCCTTGACTTTCAAGCAAAAAAGGAAGATCTCATTATGTACAAAATGTGAGAAAGAACCTGTCATTCCAAAACACACAATCAGTTAATGTGGTGCTACATATTCTGACATTTTCAGTGACCTCAAGAATGTCATCAATCTCATTGTCCTTTCAGACCTCCATGGCCTAGTCTAAATAGACTTTGGGATAAGAAAGAATATTTGTCCATAAAATAATTATTCTGTTTTGTATTGTTTATTTGATAGTGATATATTTTTCTTGTAGGACTTTGATTTTCCAAGATTAGTGATTTTATAAATATATGTAAGATATTGAGATGCATCTTGTGTCTAAATTCAGTAAAGCAGTTTATAAGCATAGGTATATGGAATTTAATCGATGTAAACACTAAAATAGTATTTCATGTTAATAAATACATTAAATGCTAAATAATGTAAAATTATACAGATAAAATCATCTATTTACTAAACCTGAACAGCAAGAAAAAATACTTTTAAATATGAATTCTTCTCAATTTGTTTGTTAGCATCACAAATTGCTTGAAAAATGATAACTCCATTTTAAAACTATTAGCGATTGATATCAGTTATCTTTTTATTATTTTTTATTTTATAAATTCTGTTTTAAGTGGTTTAAACAGTGTTAGGAATCACCAATTTAAGAAAAACTAAATAGAAACAATTATTCTTCTCTCAATTATTAATGTAATTTCACAGTTATCTATAAAAATTCAGATGTAATTTATTCATTTCTAGAGAAAAATTCTGAAGTCTCAAATCTAAATACAGAACTGTTCTGTAAGAATCATTTCATGATATTTATATTAATAAAATAAAATTTTTAACTGTATATTAGAAAATTTTAGTCATCAGATTTTAAAACAGGCAATAAGAAATATTAAATAACTAATCATTATATAACAACTACTCGGGATTAATCACATAATCCAAACAGCACTAACTCCCCTGGTGATTAAATTTTGAACTAAACTGTCAATTAATAATTAATAATTTGTACTATGGTACCACCATCTATTGGATTAATAATTAATTAAATTTGTGCTAAGGTGGCGCCATATATTATTTAATAATCAAACTATAATTTTTGACTAATTTCCGAAATTAAAAATTTGCCTTGGCCTGGAATCGAACCAGGGACTTCGGGTTAATGCCCCGACGCCATACCAGCTAGACTACCAAGAAATTTCCAATCGGCAAATTTCCAATTTTGGAATATATTTAATTTTGAATTATTGGACCTGGCCGATTGCACTGATAATTCAAAATTAAATATATTCCAAAATTGGAAATTTGTCAATGTCTTGGTGGTCTAGCTGGTAAAGGCGTCGGGGGCGTTAACCTGAAGTCCCTGGTTCGATTCCAGGTCAAGGCAAATTTTTAATTTCGGAAATTAGTCAAAAATTATAGTTTGATTATTGAATAATAGATGGTGCCACCTTAGTACAAATTAAATATTAATTATTAATTGACAGTTTATTTCAAGATTTAATCACCAGGGGAGTTATTGCTGTTTGGATATTAAATAACATCAGGGCATTGTCTTCTACCATTTTGCAAATTTTAACAGTGAAAAATAAATTTTGTATTTTGTATATCAATCTATAAAAGTGTTTTCTAAATTGAGATTCATGAATCTAAGATTCACAATGTATTTTGAGAGGGTTTATGAAAAAATTTCTTTGATGTCTACAAAATATTGATTTAAGCGATATAATAAGGTATCAATAAGTGATATTTTATTATTAACTGTCAATATCTAATAAAATATTTTATCAGATACTGAGTTATTAGAATTGTATAAGAGGATTACTTTATCGTATCAACTGTGCAACTGTTTACAAAATATTTAATTGAAATTTATATCATTGTATATGTTAGTCTTTCGGGAATTTGAATTTGTTAGAATTCTGTAGAATATTAAGAGAGTACTGCTATTTTGCTTCTGAGATGCTGTGATTTTTACAATGATTATAAAGCAAACAATATAAGAAATAAGGAAACTGCTTTGTTACTTCTTTAATAAACTACTATGAAAAAGCACTTAACAGCAGGGGTATCAAACTGACTGGTGAGCATTAACTTTATTCTTGGTCTGACCAAGACCAAGAATAAAGTTAATGCTCAGTTTGATATACCTGCTGTTAAGTGCTTTCTCATAGTAGTTTATTAAAGCAAACAAATTTTGATTCTTGTTTGTTAGATTTTTTTGCTTTTTTGATGATGTAAATACTGTCTATATAATATATTATTAACAAAATCATTCATTTAAATTGTTTTTTGGTGGTTATATTCCATACAATCAGTTTTGAATCAGTTGAGATGTTTTGAATCCATTCATTTCAATATTCTACTATATATTAATAAAATAAATATAAGGGAATGAAATGTTAGATGAATTTGCATTCAATAATTAACATTTTTATTTTTATGAAACTGACAAACATTCTGGTTTATATATAATGAAAAAATTTTTCTGCATGTAGAATATTTTCTTTGAATATTTTGTTTGAATAGGAAAACCATTCATATTTCAAAACAAAATATATTTCAATAAAATATACAACACAATTTTATTTGGAACTTTAATTTGTTTTGTAAATATATTATAGAAACATTCATTAAATATAAAATATATCATGAACAATTTTATAAAATATTATTGTAAACATTATATTAGAACCAAAATGACCCTATTAATTATTTTTTGATTTTGGAATTAAGATAACACATGGTGACACTAGTCCTAATTTAAAAAGTAATTAATTGCAATTTAATTCTAAAAATATCTTCTAGATGTTATTTTGTTTTAGTAAAATGCTAGATTATACTATTAATTAGGGGATATAATCAATCGTAAACATGAAATAAATTTAAAAGTTTTATGGTTCAATTAATCTGTATTAAAGATATATTTTATGAGATGTTGGTTTGTTTATATAAAAAATTATACTTTTAATATCTTATAATACCGAAGCTTCTATTATTGTTTACCTGTAATGATACATACATACATACATACATACAGGATGTTCATAAGAAAAACCCCAGAATTCACTCTGATAGCTTTATTTCTAATCCAGAAAGGGACACATGGTTTGCTGATTCTGACACAAACTGGAAGATTTTTTTAACAGTGTTCAATATGGATACCTTTATGACTCTCTACACTTCAAACCTGTAATCAAATTCCATATGTGAATAATCATTGCATTGTTCAGTGATGCTATGGCTGCTATTGTGTGCTCCTTTTAATTCATCTGGTATTTGTTGCATGGGAGGAACATGTACATAATTCATATACATAATCTTTCACAAATTCTAGAAAAAATGAGGATTTATGAAATTTGACAACCTTACAGAGCACAGGATTGAGCAGCTCTCTCAATCCACAGTCCTGGCACTTTCCAATCAAGAAAATGTCAAACTTCATCGTAAAATTAGAGGGGGCTATCCTGCTGGAAAGTGAACTGTTTTTGCCAAAAACCCTGCTTAAATTGAGGCCACAGCAAGTAAACAAATTCAGAAACACATAGTGATGATATACTTGGCTAAGAAAAATAGCCTGTAAATCTTGTCCTTAGACATTTCACAAAAAAACTTTAACTTTTGACAAGTCATATACTGCAGCTCAAATTAATTTGTTGAGGGATTGGCAAGACCCCAGTTTCATGCATTATGTATGCACACTTTTCCAGTGAAATGGAATGTTGCTTCATCACTAGATGAGCTCATCACTCAGGGTTTCATCAATTCCCACCTGTTCTTTAAAATCTGCAAAAAACAAGACAATTAATTTGTCAGCTTCATTGATTGTTTGCACCAATGAGAGTCGGGCTTAAATTTTGGTCTTTTCTGCAAAACTTTAAAATTTTAGTATTTAGCAACCCGTGTTCCCTGCTGTCATAGTAGGTTGACTTGTGCAGATTCTGCAAAAAGGCTGACTTTAACATCTGCATTGGTGATAGATGGATGCCCAACTTACTCTTTGTGTACAGTCATTCTTTTCAGTGAATTGCTTTTGCCCCTAATGTTGTTCTTATCTGGAAGATCTTTGTGAATAATGTCTGGTAGCATTGATGCATATTTGTGACAAATCTTGTTTTGAACCTAAAACAGCATTATACCTTTTGTTGAGTCATTATGTTGTAAAGAACACAATTATAGTGACTCCTCGTGAAGAACAAATTTGCCTTATTATTGAAAGTATGAAAACTTTGATAGTTTTTGCTTCATATGGTACATAGTTCATCAACATAATATGCATAATTTCTAAAGCTAAAAGTTTTTTAACATTTTTCTTTTATAAAAACTATATTTAGATGGTGGTTGGGGAAAAATGCATTAACTTCCAAAAAGTGCACTTTAATATTATTTTGCATCATATTCAATAATAAATCTAATGAAGTATATCAACATTAAAAATATTGATATTGATGAATATTGATTTTGTTTTATATTGGCTGTTGATGATGATTTTAATTGTTTTATGGGGGAATTTTCATTTGAATTTTAGAATTATATTGTAAATTTTTATAAATTAAAAATTCAGAATAATTACTAAAATTTTATTTCATGTGGCTTTCAGATCCGTATTAAAGAGTTTCACTAAAATTTCTCCAAAATTTAAATTTATATCTGAAAAAATCATTATCTAAAATTATATAACTAGTCATCAATTTATTTTTAAATAAATTAATTTCATCAAAAACAAATGTCTATGATTAATAAGTAATTTCTAAACTTCGTAATAATTTTTGTTTTAATCTGAAAGTGATTTCCAAAATTTATTCGATTTAAAACAATTTAAATATAAAAGATTTTTAAAAGAACTTCAATAATTCAATGCCTGATTAAATTTTATGATATCTTTAAATGCATTATTAAAATTTTTCATAACTTACATAATTCTTAAATAAAATGCTCGGATATATAGATATATCCAATAAATGTCATGTTATAATAATTTGAATTAACATTTGAAAGAAGTTGATGATAACAATATAATATTTTAGATTGTTTAAACAGTCATGTTCAACATCAAGAATAAGACTAAAAAGAATAATTGTAGTTCATTTTCAAACTATTCTTTTTAGTTATAGGAAAAAAAAAAAATATTTAAAATTATAAATTATAAATTTCAGTAAACAAACAAAATTACTAGTGCATTTCAAAAATAAAAATAATAGAACTAAAACTCTGTATTCAATTTAGTTCTATTCTTGATGCTGAAAATTGTTTATAAGACTAAAAAATATTAAGTTATTATATATCAACTGCTTTTGAATGTTATTTCGAGTTATTATATAGTGTGTTCAAAAAGTAACTATACACTTATAATAAACATGATTGTATGTTGAGGTATTGTATTCTGTGTGCTATGAGTAATGTTTTCTGCAAAGGTTGGTAATCTTGCATTATGTGCAATTTGTTTCCACAAACCAGTCAGGCTGGTGAGCATGGTGAGTACATGCAAACAGTGAAAGACTAGTTTTTCTATTAGATTTCGAATTACAGTGATTCCTAATCAGCTAGTATAAGAGTATTGAGAAATTTAAGGAGATGATTAGTAAAGGACTGTGAGCGAAGTGATAGACCATCGATGAAAAAAACTGCAAGACACATCAGTTGCTATGCAACTTAGTCCCAACAAGTCCATGTGAAAGTTGGTCCAACAGAAAAACATTGATGTTGCAAATCAATACAAGGCAGTTTGTAAGAAGCTCAGTTTCATCCCATATAAAATGTAAATGGTGATAAGTGTATAATTACTTTTCAAATGCCCTGTATTTGTTCCTGTTATCAGCAGTTAAGATTTTAGTTTGTCACA
>WUQG02006955.1:0-12066 GCA_011317285.2 Androctonus mauritanicus
ATACCAATACTCCAAAAACATTTCTCTCAAGAAATTTTGATAATAATTAGGTGCAATGTTTTAAATCAAACTTTTATAATAATAATAATGTATTATGGCAAAAAATATAGTTATTCTAAAAATAACAATATATACATATTGATATTGTAAATTTTAGTTTTGTTTAATTAACCTATTCACTGCCACTCAAATTTAGAGCATTTTGCCTTGGGGACTAAGAGTTTATTTTAAGGAAAACATATAGATTTTCATAAAATATAATAATATTTAGTTGCAAATATAGTACTAAACTGGATTTACAGTAATTAAAAAAAAAAAAAAACACTATGAGATATCTCATAGCTGGCATCGCTGAATAAAATTCCTATCAGTGCCGCATATGAGATACCTTGTAGTGTTTTTTTCAATGAAATTTTTCATATACAAAGAAGTTTTATTTTCGTTTTGTTTGATTTTACAATGATCGTCTCCTAATTTCATTTGGCAAAAATCAATAATATAGATGTGTAATGATCCTCACTGGGAAAAACCCATTGCAGGGGATAGGATTGCAGGTAACGGATAATAAAAAGTGTTATCATGTAAATTTGTTTTTAAAAAAATATTATTATATGAAATTTTTGTTTATTCTTTCTAATAATTCCTAATTCAAATGGCTTTATAAGTTTATACTTATACTTATTCCGTGAATTATAACCAATCTATACTTGTAAAGTACGAGATATCTTGGAAGTGAAAGGGTTAAGCAGATCTGAATTTCATGATGCATTCATGTTTCCATTTCATTTATATTCCATATAAAATACCTCAGCTGTAAATTCAGTAATAATAATGTGTTATTAATAATAATCTTTATTCATCTAGCACATTTATTGAATGCAGTATATAATCCTTAAAGATTCAGATTAAAAAACTTTCAGAACATCACAATACATTTAAATACTGAAAATAAAAAAATATATATTTAGTTAATTTCAAGTCTCAAACTTGAACTCTCTATAGAACTTTTTTATGAAAAAAGAAATTTGCAGACTCCCTCTGGAGCAACTTTTTTTAGAGCATGCAGACAGAACTATCTATTTTTTTAGGCAGTTATGATTTATTAATTTTTATTTAAAGTTATTATTGAAATGATTTTTTTTGTATTTTTTGTAGAAAGACCAAGGATCTCTATAAATATGTTTTTCAGATCATAGGGATCAGCTCACAATACTTTAAAAAAATTGGACTAGAAGGATTGTATGAATTCATGATGTCTTATGATTTTTTTTAGAAAATTGTACTCAAAATAGTTATTTGTTAATCCATGCTTCTAACTTAATTGCTTATTCACTTCAATACAGGAAATAACATACACTAAAAAATAGCACCTTCAGCAGTTGCAAAAACAAAAACTCCTTTATTCGTAGCTAATGTTTTTTGATGCATATTTTGGATAAAAAAAGTGTAGGCTACAAGACAAAAAGAGTTTTTTTAAATTTCATTATTTAGATTTATGAATTCAAATCAACTTTTTTTTCATTCACAATGAATTTTAATAGTTCTATTAAATTTATTTTTTCAATTAGGAAAATCTCAAACGTCATCAAGAAAGTATACACGAAGGACGTAAATTTTCCTGTGATAAATGTGATTTTGTTGCTTCTTCAAGAACGACATATTGGCATCATCGTCAAAAACATTTAATAACTGCTCAATGTAATATATGCAATAAACAGTTTCCCACAACTCGAATTCTGAAAAATCATGTCCTGTGTAAACATCCAGAAATAGATCAGTCAGAGCTTCAAAAAGTAAATAGAAATATTTATAAAATTTTATAGATATCTATATATATATATAATTCAATCTACAAGTTATTATAATTAAAGTAATTTCAGTTATTAGGCAATAATCATCGTGTAATTGGAAGAATTGGTCGTTGTTCCTATAAATGTCCATACTGTAGTCGCGTATTCCATCGTTCAAGTGCAGATCTTCAAAAGCATATTTGGATTCATGAAGGCATCAAACCATTCAAATGTTCTGAATGTTCTCATACCTGTCGCAGTAGAAATAATCTAAAAATTCACATGCTCAGGCATTCAAATGATAAACCTCATTTATGTGAAGAATGTGGAAAATCTTATAAATCAAAAACAGCTCTGAAATGCCACATTAAGTATGTATTTATTATTTTTATGTTTACAAATTTGCATTGATTCTAGTAAATTTATAAAAAGTAAATTATGATGATGATAATTTCAGATCACACTTCATAGATGGTACAATGTTTCAATGTGATCAATGTGATTACACTGTCAATCAAAAATCTAATTTGAAAAGGCATATGGAAAGTCATCAGTTATTAAGACGTTACACGTGTGAATTTTGTGATTATTCTTCAAGTACCGTAGGATATATGAGGGTAAAAATTATTGTTTTATATATAGAATCACAAAATACAAATCATTTATGGAATTTATATCATTTTAGGTTCATTATAATCGCAAACATAAGGGAGAAACATTTGTAGAAAAATCAGATTCTTCAGTATCTATAATTGTTGAATCACAAGAACAAGTTTATAAATGTTTAAGCTGTAAATGTATATTTGAAAATGTGGAACAAACCAAACAACATCTTAAGGTATTTTTTCAAAATTTTTTGATGTTAAGAATATTAAAACCATTAAATTTATTTTTTGTATTACAAAGGATGAACATGGCATATCAGCTGAAACCATAGATTCAACTCTACAAGAAACTGCACCAGACAGTATAGAGAGGGTAGTTACCAATGAAGATGAAAATATAAGGTTTGAAACCGATACTGTAATGATGGACGGTATACAAGAAACAATTGAAATGATTGAATTACAGGACAATAATAATGCTAATTCGGTAATTTCCACATTTCAAGTATTTTCATATTAATATACCAAATCAAAGCAAATAAAGAAGTTCATTCTTTTAAATAGGGAGTGCAGTTAGCAAATATTGAAGATGGTGAAATGGATGAGAAAACTGCAAATGCTGTTAATCTCATTCAACAAATTATTGAACAAGGAGCAATTGAACCTCAAGTTACACTCCATTCTGTTGATGGACAGTCTCTTGTTGCTGTGAATCCAGGAGCAATTATTGTTCAAGATGGACAAGAGCTTGTTTTAAATGGGACCAATTTAGATGAACAGTATGTTATTCAGTATGTGACTGATACAACCACAACTCCCACTAATGCAGAAATTCATATTCAGCCTTGTGAAGAAGTGGAAATGTGCAAAGATTTTGATAATCAGATTGAAGTCCAGTACGACAGTACAAAAGTAGAAGAAAATATCATCGAAGAAGAAAGCACATCATAAGAGCTGTCAAATTATTTATTTATTTAAAGAGAATAACAAGACATGAAAATTTTTATGTACTTAAAAATGAATTTATTTGTATAATTATGTAAATAAATTGTTAATTGCCGTATTTCTTCAACAAATACTACTAAAAGTATTATGGACTTTGATTGTTAATGTAACAGTGTAAAAATGTTCACTGATATATATATTCACCGTGAGTTTCAAATTGTGAATGTAAATTCCATTCTTACATTTTGTAATGTATCCATAAAGAAACTGTAAATGATTTTGTTAATTGTAAACTATATATTAAAAGTTATAAATATTTAGTAATACATATATATATATATAATATTTACATTTTATTATATTAAAATTTAATAAGTTATACTGTAATGATATTTGTGAATATGGTAGATTAATTTTTTTGGCTGGTCGTGGAAAAATTGATTATAGTCTGTATGGCAAGAGTTTTCTTCTAGGAAAAAAAGCATAAGTCATGTAAAGAAAAAACAATCGAAACAAAGATGGAAGTATTTTAGTTCTTCCTTTTAATTAATTAATGCTTAGTGTCAGTTATAAAAAAAAAAAAAAATTGAAAATTGGTAACCGATTATTTTTCAGAAATTTATTTATATTTGCATTATATTACTCTCTATTTTAATGAATTATTTTCATTAATTTTTTATTGTATATTATGTATTATATGTATAAATTTATTTAATAACAAAATTTGAAAATTCTCAAAAAGGCAATAATAATGACATTTTTTTTAATACCAATACAAGAGACTCATATACCCATATGATCATGTGAACAGAACCCACCACAGGCTACCCCAACACCTATGATGGGGTCACTCGGATAGTTGAAGGATGGGGTTCAACGGGCAGGGCTCAGACTCCTGAAAAATGAGATGTGGGACCCGGTTTGAACCTGTATTCTCGGGTGGTAAGCCACAGCTTTACCATGAAGCCATCCAGCTGACAATAATGACATTTAAATACACATTAAAATGAAACTTACATCAAATAGTTTTGCCACTAGCTAGATTATCCAATAAACATTCAATTCTCTTTGGTTGAAAATAAAAAATTTTTGTATTATATGTGTTGTTTTTGATTCTGTAAGAATAATAATAATAGAACGATTTCAGTGTTTAAATATTTCTGGCAATATATGGAACCAAATTTTAAAACTGTTGCGAGCCCTATGCTATGTGATGATCGGTTGACGTGGTTACACGATAGTTTTTTAAAAAATGTTCTGTTCTAATTTGAGTTATTATGCTAATGTAAGTGAGCCTGAAGAGGATGCAATGTAGCATCGAAAGCGTTCGCAAAAAATAAAAAGTGAACTTGAGTATCGTACTGCAGTTAGTGCTGTTTGGTGAATTTAATAGTTATTGGATTATTGCAGTATAAATTGAGTGATAAAAATGAACTCTTAGTATATAGGCTATAATTTGTTGTGACTAGGTTATTCTGTGTATGCAATACAAGATATAAAATAAGAAAAAATTAGTTTTGTTTTATATATATACAGGGTGTCCCACATAAAACCGGTATGCCTCACGCACTGATTAATCATCTCTAGTCAAATCATCTAGTCAAAATCAAAGGCTCCATCAAGGAATGTAAAGAAATGTTTCAAGCAAAGTATCCTGGTAGGAAACTCCCCACAACCAGCACTATTCAAGATCTGTACAAGAAAGTGTTACTTGAGTCTCAGGCGTGAGGCTTACCGGTTTTATGTGGAACACCCTGTATAACATGGATTCTCAAAGATAATTCAAATGTTATGTAGATAAATCTGCATATTTCATAAACTTTATTGTAATATTTCTTTATAAAAATTTAAATTTAAAAATGCTTTAATTAAAAATAAATTAAGCAACTACACAATCACAAATTTAAAACAAATTGCATCTAATCTATTTATTACAACTGACACCGTAATCATAGATACATATTCATACCAACAAAATTATGCCCATAAGTGTAATGGTGATGACATCATAACATTAATTTTCATAACATATTAAACACATTCATTCCAACTTGAATTGAGTACAATATTTAATGCCACAAATCCACTTTTTTTTTTTACAATTTGTTGAAATTTGATATTTATTGTATTCAAACAAACATTCATTCACTATAATTACAATACATTTCACTTTCAACTCCAACTTCATATACAGTATTAATGATCTAGTGCTGTTTGGACAGTAAAATGGACATGATATAGTTATACAAAATAAACACTAATATTTTGTATGATCTGATGAAGAGAATTGTTCTCTGACAGATTTAATTCACATTAATTAAACATCGGACAAAAAAAAATTTATCTGTTTGTTGCAAAAGCTTGAGGCACTTAGTCTATGTATCTGTATATAATGCTTCAAATAGGATGATCAGATTTCTATGCTAAACCAAAAATTTTTCAATAATATAAAACAAAATATTTTCGTAGACATAATTTCTATTTGAAGATCAGCTTATCAAGCATATGGAAATAAGATATACAATTGATCACAGTTTTCTAAAGGATAATCTATACAGTTCAAAAGTAGATTCAAAAATCATGCAATGAGAAATTTTTAAGAATAGAAATATTTATAGGGTAACCGGAAAACCAGTATTAAGAGTGTTTGATGGATAACAATGTTATATAATAAAGGGTTTTAGTGGGAAAAATATTTTCAACCCAGAATATTTTTTTTACAAAAATTTCTGTTTCTACCAAAATTTCATGTTTTTATTTAATTTCAAAAGTAATTTTGTAAAATTTGCAAAATATTAGAGAGTAAAATAAATATTTACAATCATCGTGTTGCAAGAGTTTAGCATGAAACAGAGCCAAATAACAAAGCCAAACAAACTTGGACAATTAATAATTAGTAATAACTCTAATGGTAGATATCAGAAATAATTTGAGTATTATCCCTGAATTAATGAAATTATAAATATTGTTTCGAATACTTTACTAATTTATTTTATATTCTATCAGTTATTCACTTATAAATTTCGTAATTAATTATACAGTTTATAATCTAACAATGATACCAGCAGTTTTTTAAATATTTTTTTTAAGAAATATTTGTCATAAGAAAAAATAATATACACAAAAAATATTTTAAGATATTAAATAAGATTTTTCTATTGCTCTCTATAAGATCTATTTTTATTTATTATTATTATTATTATTTACTATTGCTATATTTGAGAGAGATGACTGAAATGAAGTAGCATAGCAAAGATATCGATTTCAAATCGTCAGATCAAAAATTACATCAGTCATAAAAATATAAAGCTATCTATATTTCTGTCTCGTATGTTTTCAAAAATGCACCAAATAATAATTTCAATTATGAATTTCATAGTTTACTTAAAGGAATTCATTTTTAGAAACGACTTAACGTTAAATAATAATAGATAGTTGAAAGAATTTTGTGAATTCGGTTTTTTGTTAGACATATTGTGAATGATAATTTTCCATGCAACATCTCCGGTAAAATAATCCCGGTAAAATAATAAATATGTAAACTAATTTCGAGTTATGAATACTTTATCAAAACAGTATAAGATATTAAAAAATGACAATAATGTATGCGTTTTATTAATTAAATTGTATAAGTTTTTTTAATTGGATTTGATTAATTCATTTAAATATAAATTTGTGTCAAAATAATCAGTCTGCATGCTTATAAAATAATATTTTTTATAATAAAATTATATAAAACACATTTTGTAGTTCAAACAAAAAAAGTACGTAAATTAAAAATGAACAATTGCGATAAAACAGTTTTAGAAAACTGGAACAAAATTTATATTCCAGTATTGAACTTTTGAAGCAAGTATTATTGCAAGTTTTTAATATTACTTCACTGTTTTTTGCAATATCTGATCATCCTATTTTATTATTACTTGTTTTGAACAATATTCATTTATACAAATGAATGGTGTACAATGATAAAATCAAACAGGATTTAATATTAAATCCACCATAACATTGCATATAATGCAATGTATTTACAGCAAATTTTTTTATTATTATATACATTAAAATGAATAATTTAACAATTAAAAAAGAAAGAACATTTACTTTAATAACTATTCATAAATTCCAACAAGATCAATCTGGAAATATTGAATTTTATAAATAATTTTAAAAATTAAAAAAATATTGAACTGCGTATATTTTATTAAAATCCTACTCCAAATTTAGCACTTACGTATAATTTAATTTTTTAAAATAATTTATTAGTAATGTACCGAACTATACATTTCGTTCTTTATAAAAATGTATTATTCTGCGAGAACTGGACTGAAAGGTTAACTGTTAATTAATCACATTCACTTAGACAGTATAGTTCATTGTGCTACATTTGGAATAAGTCATTCTCGGAATTATTATTTACAATTTATTTATTTTTTGATAATAAATTACATAGCTGAATTATTAAATAAATACTTTCAATATATTTAATTTTGGCTAGTTGAAAAATCACATGTTAATTTGAGGTATACTTCTTTAAAATTCAAATGATAATATATTAAAAATTTTAAGTGATTTATTGAAAATAAACATGCAATTATTTACAGTATGAGAGGTGTTGAGAGATTCTAAAACTTATTTTTCTTTTGTTATAGAATTGCTTATCGACTTTATCCGCTCATCACAAAACGTGCACTTCTGTTCAAAATTTTGTCACTCTTTTTTTTGGTTTTTAAATTTTATTGTTTTTTTTTTTTTAAATATAGAATTTGGCAATTTTAATCTTTTTAAATACCAAAAATTTTTTTGAATAAAAAGCTTTATAACGTATTAAAACTTTTTAAACAAAAATTTTTATGTTTTAAGTTGATAGATATACATATATATATGTAAGCAAATCTGCTTGTAGAATATTAAAATAAATTTTATATAAAAATCTCCTTCACCTAAAGTTTTTTTTAGTTGATTTTAATAATGATAATGATGTGAATATACTGTATATATATATAATATATATTCAGATATAGAATGATATTTATAGAACTTTCGTGTACCACTTTTAAAAAATATTGCCTAAATTTAATAAGATAAATATTTTCAAAAATAAATATTCGTAGGATATTTTAAACTTAAAATAGTATTAAGTATAGCTATTTAAGTTTAAATAATATATATATATTTGTTTTTAATAAACGCATTATTTTTAAAAAATAATAATTAGAATGATTGCATAATTATTATTTTTTTCATTTATTATTTAAAGAATGTATTATAAGGACTACAATATTCATTATTTAGCTTATCACACAGTGCTAACAATGCACTCCCATGTTTCTCTTGTGAAAATTCTTGTTAAAAATCTATTGCAGTATGGCAGTGAATTTTCATAAATGTACAGAAGATATACGGCTAATAATATATATATATACAAGTTATAATTATTTCTTATCGTAATTTACATCTAAAAGTAAAGAGCATATACAGCTTATCTACACCATTCATATAATTTAATAAAACTAATTATATTTGAGTAATATATATTTATTTATATATATATATTTTTCCTACAATAATTTATAACGTATATATACATGTATATACTGCTTTATATTTATATTATATATAATGTTTCTTAAATTTTATTTAAAGAGTATAACATGATTAATTAGTAATTTAGGGATTAAATAATGGATTTTCGATATAGAATTTTTCTGTAAATAGAATAATTACATACAAGGACGGTGAAAAGATTGGGGTAGAAAAAATAATCTTTGATTAGACTGATAGAATAATGTTTTTTTCCTTCAAATTCATCAGTTTATTCAAACATTATTTTATCATATATTTTATTTAGGTATTAAATTTTTGTCTTGGGGAAGATAAGCTGGATTAGCATTTCCGATTATTATTTGCCCCTGAGTGATGACGCCAGTGATCTTTTCTACGGAGATTCTTAGCACTATGATGATAATGATTTGTCCGGTTTTGTCGATCCAACTTAGACTGATGAAGTGATTTCTGTTCCAAATAATGTCTAGCTTTCTGTCCATATTTTATATTTGCAATTTTTTCTATTAAATCTGTTATAAATAATTTTATATTAAATATTTTAAAAATATAAAAATTTTTATTTTTATATATTACAGTAGTATCTCAATTATCTGAGGAAATATGGATGAAGCTTATTTCAAATAATGATAAATTTTTCTTCGTTTTATTCAAATTTATGTGAACAGGAATTAATTAATTATGAATAAATATGTGCTTCATCTTTATTATAATAAAATATCAGATACTTATGCATATTATCATCATTATTTTGGAAGGATTATAGATTGTTTTTTTTCCATGCTGGTCTAATGTGCATTGGAGAGGAGAAATGATGGTATGTGATCTTTTAATTTAAATCTATAGCTTTAATTTAATTGTTATAGCCACCACCATTTTATTATTAATTTTAATTTATTATATTATCTCTATAACTACGATTATATTGTTAATCTATATTCATTTAGCTTATTACTACTAGAATTTATTAGTATTATTTAAGATTGTTACTCTAAGTTTTTATAGTTTCCTAACCAGTTACTATTCTCTAACTTTTGCTTGGCCCACTAAGTTTAGTTATTTGCTTTAGTCACTAAGCTACATCTGCCTTTTTTTAAACAAGTAATTAAACTTTATTAAATAAACTGAAAAATACAACTAAATAACAATTAACTGCTCGAGTTGATGATCATTATAGAAAAATGAAACACATATTAGAATGAATACATATTAAACACATACAGAAACACATATTATAATGAGCAGGGCCAGTCCTAGGGTCTTCGCCACCTGCCTACAAATACAAACGTAATGCCCCTTCCCTTTCAAGAATAAGGAGTATTTCTCAAAAAAGTACACATAACTAACATAATATATTTATTGAAATTTTATTTTTCGTATTTTGGTGCTAACAAATTTTGAAATTAAATCACTCACATTTAACTGACAACATACATCATTTTCAATAGCAATAAATGATAAGTTTGTCAATCTCATCTTGTGAAATAGATGATCTGAAGTAGTTTATTACTATTTTCAATTGCGAAAATGAACGTTCCCCACTAGTTACACTAATAGGAATCATCAATAATATTCTGAGGGAAATAAATTCAAAAAAGGAAGTTTTCTAACATGGAGAAATTAATATTAAATGTGAAATATAAATTGCATGGTAATTTTAATCAAAGAAAAAAATCGACAAATACAAATTTTGATTGATTAAATATTTTACTTATATTTTGTCACATTCACAACCAAAATGCTGCCCCGGACAAATGTCCCGGTCTAGGGGATCTGCCAGCGGCAGGGCCCCTAGACCGAGCCCTGCCGCTGGCAGATCAGTTCGAGTCTTATCTTATTTTTTTACTTAAAAATTTATTTGAAGGCTAAAAGTGGATGTGTTTTGGCACCCCTTGAAGTCGGTGCCCCCTGCACCGCAGGCCTTGCAGGCTGCTTGGATCCGGCCCTGTATATTTATACCATGAGTTTTTCTTGAAACTGAACAGTGTGATTTTTGGCATCGAGCCAATTCTGATGCATATATCACATCAGAAATCATTGGCTACAAATTTTTTTTATGACAAGAGTCGGCCATCCCCGGAAGAGCGGGAGATGGCCATAAGCAGCCGAGGAACAGTCAGTTTCAGACCAGAGCGGTCAAGAGAATAAGCTCCGTCGATTACCAGTGCACTGAAGGATATTTATTCTTTAAGTTCTTTTAGTTTCTTAACTGTAATTAAAGTTCTAATTTTATAATTTATTAATGAATCTTTATTTACAGACTATTTTACACTCGCAATGTGACTTTATTGCACCTGAAAATAATCTTCTTCCCTGTTTATATGGAGGGTATAGCCCATCCGCCTTTTCCTCCGAACTTTTATGTGACAATAAAAAGAAGGAAAAAACATATCAAATTTATTTTTTACAGGCAATACTATGATAATCAAAATAAAAACATTTCAGACATAAGATAAATCGACATCTTGTGCACTTGATAAGTCTTATTTCATCGGGACAATTAATACATATTATTAATATATTAATGTACATAAACATTCAAAACACGCTCGCTTAACATTAGAAAATTGACAATGATTATCTATTATTCTGGCTGACCACCAAGAATACAATATTAGAGGTCTGAATATATCGGATGAAATTTGACGATGTATTAATGATTGTAGATGTATGATACCCGCTCTGCTGGTCCAGTTTTCCTCATTAGGCAATGTAGAATGGTCATATAACAATTCTAAAACAGTTACAATTCTCTTTTGTAAGTATTTTATTTGTCTATGTACAGTTGTTTCTAGCGGCTGACATGGCGCTGTGCGCTTTTCAGGAATTATTACAATTCGGCATTTCGGTCGATTATTTTGATGGCCAAAGATACTCGCATAATTTCGGAATTAGTGTGTCCAGTCCAAGCATCGATAACAAGAACAAAATCTCCTATGACAAGAGGAGCGAAGGTTGCTTTGTAATAATATTCAATCAGATATCTAGATAAATTTTCAGGTTTGCTGCAACATTCGTCGATATTGGGTGCTGCATATTTCAATAAAGTTTCGTTAACTATAGGGCCCAACGAACCATTTGGTTCTCGCAAACAAAGGAATGCATTACCAATGACTCTTCCATCACAGCTTATCATATATTGCACTGTATACGAATGGGTGATC
>WUQG02006966.1:0-12065 GCA_011317285.2 Androctonus mauritanicus
TTCCTCCATTTTTCTTTAGCCTTTTCATCTTCATTCGGAATCGTATCTTCATCTTTTATCAATACTGATTCTACACCCTTTTCTTCAAGGACAACCATTAACCTAAATTTCCAATTATTATAATTTGTACCATCAAATATCGGTATCCCGTAGCCTGGGCCCATAACCTGTTGTAAATTAGCCATATTATAAGAAAAAGTCAAATCTAATTCAAACAGAACACCACACAACACAACGTTTAATACCAGACTAAAACAACTATTTATTGAAATGAAATATATACAGAGAAAAAGGAATTTTCCTCCCTTGATACAATATAAACATTGCAGAATTTACGACATTTTTCCCTCTCTCTCATTTCTCCCTTTTCTTCCATCTGTTAAAATGTTTATCTATCATAACTTTCTTTAACAGAAACATCAATATCATAATACTCTGAATGTCAAAAAGTATCAAAGATGATTCTAGAAATTCCAGTTTGGGAACAGGACTCTCACAGATATATCAATCTGTTGAGTTGGATAATTATGTGCTGAGAGCTGCTATTGAGGAGAATCCAGAAGCAACAGTCAAAGAATTGGCTACAATTGTCCATTCATCCCATTCAACTATCCATAGGCATCTACAGGATGTCAAAAGGCATCTACATTGTGTGCCAAAACTAGGTAAGTGGATACTTCTTGAGTTCATATCACAAAATCTGCAAGTGTATGGACATTTTCATTTTACTCTCCCATGAAAAGAAGGAGCCGTTTTTGAAAAGCCTGGTTATAGGAGATGAAAAGTGGATTCTGTACCACAATATTAAGCATAAACATCAGTGGCTTCCTAAACAGATTCTGCCTGCAGTAGTGGCTAAATCTGATATGTTCCATATAAGATTTTATTAAATGTTTGGTGAGATACACAAGGCATAATCCATTATGAGCTTTGCTACTGAACAAAATCATTACAGGAGGGGTCTACTGTCTGCAAATAGTATCTAAGCATTGTCTTGCAAGAAAAACATCTGGCGCTCTTAATCATAAAGAAATAGTGACTATGTGAAACCAGACATCACCAGAATGACTTGTGTCAAATTGCAAGAGTTTGGATGGAAAAAAACCTCAAAATGTCAAGAAGGTGCACCCAACCCTGTCTGAGTTTTTTGGATTGAAATCTATGGTCTTCTTCAAGTCTATCATTCAAAAACTTGTTGAACAGTAGAAGAAAGTTGTAAGTAATAAGAGCACTTATTATGATGATTAAAAGATCTGTTCCAGATAAATTTTGTTTTTTCACATATGCAAAAAATGACATTACTTATGGGATGACCTGATACATTGCTTTTCACTCATTTGCTGTAAATTGGCCAAACCAGTTTAAAATTGTACACACTATATCACTACAGTATATCATTCACATTCTTTTGTACTTTGTAATTTGGAACAGAGTTATGTATCATCATTCCAGCATATCCTTCAATTATTCAATCTCCTCTGCATTCAAATGCTTTCAGTGTTTATCATACCACACACCCAAATTTCACACCTATGCATTATCATTAAAGCAAGCACATTCGAATACACAGCTGTCTTAGCACTCTGTGACAAATTCTCATTTCTATCTCGTAACTGCATTTTTAATTATCAATCCAATATTTGCTGTTCTCACAACTTTGTTACCAGCGCAACTTCTCTCTTGAACATACTTTCCAAATACAAAAATTCCTGCTCCTACTTTATTTTCATCTAATTCAGCTCACTTTCATATTTTATATGTTTATCATTCCTCTCAAATGCAAGAATTGTGAAGAATGAACAGAAAAACTTTCTTACAGGAATCTCTTGATTTTTTTTTGACAAATATTGCTTTAACAAACCACAAATGTGTGCCAGTTTTTTTGTCAAGAAATTATTTTGTTATCAATCAGTTACACTAGAAATTTGTTTAAAACAACGATAGTATTTTGTTCTATGTAATAATTTATAATCTCAAATTCATAGCTTAATAAATTTTTCTTGCATAAAAGATCTTCAAATTGTTTAGGTAAAAAAATTCTATAATTTAAAATTATTTTTATCATTGAAAAAATCAAGCACTTTCAGCAAGCATAATGACATTTATTTAAATGAAACGTTTTTGGACATCCGTTCGTGTCCCTTCTTAGTACGTTTTTACAAAACTTTGAATATTACAAGTTTAAATGTAATTCTTATTCGTTATAATTCCTTCGAATATTACTACATTCTTAATTTTGAATTTAAACAAATATACGTATGCTAACACTATTATAAATATGTAAAACGTAAATACAAAAAACGTATAATCAATATAAAGCAAAATAAAAACAATGAAGATAATAAAATGTACTACAAGAACTAAATTAATTAACAAACAATTATTATTTCTTTAGTGTGTCTATAGTTCAATTATTATATTATATCAACTATTAATATTTCTTCCGTATGTCTATAGTTCATGCATAGCGCACCATTTCCATGACATCGGCAATATTTTTTGGTCGTTATTTAAGTAAAGCATTTCGAACGGATACCCGAAAATGTTTTACTTAAATAAATGTCATTATGCTTGCTGAAAGTGCTTGATTTTTTTCAATAATATAAGGTATAAGCAAGTTATATCACTTTAATTTATTATTTTTATCAGTTTAACAGTATGAATAATTGATAATCTTATGATTTTCTTGCTTATTTTCATCATTAATTATATCAAATTTATTTTCATATCAAATTTACTGTTGTATATCAGTGACTTTATATTAAGATGAATTCTTCTTTGACTTTCCACTAGAAGATCTGAGAGTGAATCAATTGCTTTACATATAGCAGATTATATGAATATTTATAATTTTACCTACTATGTTTTCAAAGACTTTTGCATTTTAGGTTTAAATTCAAAAATCATTTGATACTTAATGGCTCAGAAATTGAATGCCAAAAAATAAGCTAAAATAATAACTGTCATCCTGTCTATAAATTCTAATATGACATCTTTGTGGTAGAGGAAGGCAACAAGTTTAGAACTCAAGATTAGGTTTTTTCCCCCTTGCTAAAGAAGCTCTGATTCTACCCAAATCAAGATGTGAGGTATCATGCTCAAGATTGTAGAATATATTACATTTATACAGAACACATTTATAACATGTATTCAAATATTTTTAATAACAGAATCAATAAGATAATCTTTATTAGGTATAAATATGATGATTGTGAAACTAGTACAACAATGATTAGCCTTAAACATTTACCACTCAGATAAATGTTATAATCTAATGAAAATTTTTGTAATATTTCACTGACTTATGTAGAGGCCAACTCCCAAATAATAATTCATATCAGTTTTGATACTTCTAGAATAGAATGATTAATTTCATTAATACAGATTTTCTCTGTACAGATTTCTTGTCTTATATATGAGTATATATAATAGCTAGTTAATGTGTTCCTGCAATCAGTGGTGACCTATATAAGAGCTAATAGAGATTGAGTCCAGGGCCCCAGCTTTTTAGGGGGCCTAAAACATAATGCAAAATATATAATTGCTAGAGAAATGATAGAACATAGAAGTTAAAATAATACCAAATTAAAAATTTCTTTATTACTTAAAAATTTTAAAAAAGGGCCTGAAAAATCTCAAGCCTAGGACCCCAGAAGTTAGATTTGCTCCTGCCATTCAATATTTTAAAATAACTGACTTTTCATCAAAAATCCTAAGACCCTTTTAATTAAATTATGTCTAATGCTCTTCTAATTAAATTTCATTTAATTTCAGCTATTAATATTTTAATTAGAATTGAATATAATATTGATATGTAAGTGATTTTATTTCATGTTTAGATACTAATTAATTTGGTTATAAATTTTTATAAAGCATTACAAGGAATTTTGAAAATTTATTCTTACAGTATTTATAGAATTTAACTGTTAAACATGATTATTTTAAGTTTTAATTTATTTTAATTAGTTGCAACAAATGGAAGATAGTGTTAAATATTTAAAAGAAGAAGAAAAAAAATTATTTTCTATAATAGAGGAACAAGAAGAAAAACTTTTAAAAGCTGAAGATTGCAAGCTAAAATTTAAAGAGGAAATAAAAATTGTAAGTTTTATTATAATTTATAGAATATTAATATAAAATATTTTAATAAAACTATTATGAGCTTAATCCTAATCTAAAGTAATAGATATTCTTCTAGTTACAAACATAATGCATTCGTAATTTTTGTTTGTAACTCCAAACTTCAAAATTAAAAATTTACACTGAACTTAAACATAAATTTACATGAAGACATTAATATATGCTATGCTATTATGTACTGTTAATATTGATTTGACCAAATAGGAGTTGTTTATTCCAGAAATTTTAATATAAGTATTCACTTATAAGGATTTTTGGTGGAAATTTTGTTGTTAGAATATTTTGCTTTTATATTTAAAATTCTTATACACTTTTTAAATTTTTGATAAAATTTAAAAAAAAATGATATAATTATATGAATGGTGTTCATAACTTAAATGTTTGTAACTAGAAGAATATCTGCATTGATATTTCTATAATCATAGTGTATATTATAATTATGAATTTAGACTTATGTAGAAATACAGTATTAATGAAATTAATCTAAACAAATACATCGATTATATGCCAGTAAAATTTAATTTAAAATTGAATGAAATTTATTCAATATGTGAAGTCTCTAATAATAATGATATAGTACAAAATTATATCTAATTTGAAATATTTATATTAAATTAGCTTATCTATTATTTTTAATTTCTTGATGAAAATTTCTTTTTATGCCATTATTAATATTAAGCTATTAAATTAATAACTCTGAGCATAAATAATAGTAGTGGTAGAATAGACATTACTATTATTTAATACAATAAATTTCTTAAGAATATCACCATTGAAGATTGGCACATGCCACTCTCAAATTTTCCATTAGTTCAAGTAATCTAGAACAAAGAAGAAATAGGCATACTCATTTAATGACGATAGCATTTGTAGTAATGCTGCTAACTATTCTTATATGAAAAAATATGCTATACAGAACTTTAAGAAAGTGTTTTAGTGTGAAAAGTATGAAAATAGATTTTTTTATATTTGAGAAATAGCATTTTCTTTAGATTTCAACTATCATTTTGTATAATTAGATTTGATTATCTCTCTTTCCCTCTTATTATTAACCTTTGCCTGTTTAGCCATGTTTAATATTTATGATAAAAGTAATTTAAAAAATATTCAAATAAAATGAAAAAAAGCTAAGTTTTAAGTGTTGAACAAATTGAAAATTTCCCAAGCTAGACAGCTTTTTAAAATGTTAAATTGATAACATTATTTTGTAGATAATGAGTAAACTTTAAGTTGCTGTTTTCAGCTGTTGCATTATAATTTCAGCAGTAGAGGGAAGTATCATTGTGTTGAATGAATATTCTGTTCTTCTGAGATTGTTATTTCAAAGTTTACTCTGAATAAGATATATTAGAGGAAATTCTTCTAATACATCTTATTTATCTTATACTGTAAATTATCCTATTATATAGAGCTTATCTGCAGAAAATGTAATCACTATTTTTTTCCTAAATTCTGTTTGTTTTTTTGCATTTTCAAAGTTTATCAAAAGAGTAAAGTTTGATTTTTCTGACAATGTATAATCAAATGTTAGTAAAAACAAATTTTATCTT
The DNA here is from genome assembly GCA_011317285.2 of Androctonus mauritanicus. Taxonomy (NCBI): domain Eukaryota; kingdom Metazoa; phylum Arthropoda; class Arachnida; order Scorpiones; family Buthidae; genus Androctonus; species Androctonus mauritanicus. Next base: position 5,691 of record WUQG02006966.1, read on the forward strand.
AAAGCTTAATCTAAATGCAGTCTTTGTATTTCTATTTATCATTAAATATATTCTTTTTCTTTTGAATTTGAATGAGGAAGTATAATGATTAATTCTGAAATGCAAGATAAACATTTTTCCATCACCTCTTTTTAAACACTATTCTCATAAAATATCTAAAAATCTATACATTTATTTTCTTTTGTAGACTATTTTGAATTATGAATTTTAGCTTCAAATTATTCTTTTTATTATAATAAAGTTTCATACAACTGTTCAATTTTTTTATTTATTTTAATGATTTGAACTTTTTTTTCTTATTGATCTATAGAATAATACTGTAGTGTAGGATTTTAATAACTTATTTTATAATTTGTACTAATTTTGCCTAAAATTCTATTGAACAAGCAATAAGATTGTCTGTTGTAGAGAGGAGTCACTTTTCTATAGTACAATGTTTTAAAAATAAAATGTTCTTATGAGTTCCTTGACTTTGCATTTAATTAATAGTTCCAACAATCTCAATGAGAACTAAATGAGTATTTAAACCCAAAGAACTCACTTAATCAAAAACATAACAGATAGAATATTTAGAAAATAATTTAGATTTACTTTTACATTACAATTATAGTTGTAGTTAATTTAGATTCACTGTTACATTACTTCAAACTAAACACATTTAAAAGAATAAAAAAACAGCATATTTATATTTAATTACAGCATAATTGGATAAATATCCATTTTCAATAATATTATACAAGATACAGACTACTTCATACTGATCATCAGTATCTTATTTGTATAATGTATATTAAACTCATTGTGTCAAACCTTCCCTCAATTGTTACAAATAAACATTGATAATAAAGTAGAGAAAATAAAGAAAAATTACAAATTTATAAAAAGAATTTCATGAAAATCTTATTACTTCCAATAGCTGGCTGAATACAGCTGTGTGATATTTATGTTAAAAACATTTTTATTCTACAGTATTTGTTAAATATTAGTGCAGAAGACAAAATAGGGAATATCAAATGAAAAAGAAAGGATTCTTTGTAAGGAAATTGGCTGAATTGCTTTGGTCACACCCACAATTACTAATGATTATCTCGAATTGGAGAAAAATATAGATGAATATAATAACTCTCTGTTGGATGATTCAGACTCATTTCTTATCAGATAATTCATCATCTGATTAATTTATTGTACTATTAATGTATTAATTGAAGAAAAAATAAATAAATGTATATTTTTTCTTATTTTAGATAACTATTCTTCATTTTGGAATATATTCCTATATATTGCATGTAAAAGTCAATTTGCTTAATTTGGTGATTTCTTAAAACTAATTAATCATTTAATATGAGGAATATTTATACATTACTTTTTTTATTGTCATATATTAATTTGTATTTGTAAGTTAAATGTTTAATTATAACAATGCAGAAGAAAGTGTAATGCAATTGCTTTAACACTTATTATACAGATAATGCAATATAACATTTTTTTATAAAAATGATAAAAGATATATTTAGTAATTTATCTTTTTAAAAATGAAGAATGAAGTGAGAAGATTATAGAACAGGGGTTGGCAAACTTTTGAGAGAGGGCCATATTGTATCAATGAAATATAGCCTAAGGCCACACTTATTATGTTATACATGTTTTTTATTCTTTGATAATTAAAAAGAAAATACAACATGTAAACATTATTCATTTAATAATTACAAAGAAAACACAATGTTGATCCTGCCCTTTAGTAATCTATCTGATGGGAAAGAGCCATAAAACAAAATAGCAAAAAAAACTCCAAAATGCTGCCTTCACTTAATAACTATCCAGTGCCCGCTCTAGCATTTATATCACCCCGGACAAAAAAACAAATTGCCGTCCCTTAAACATATTTTTTTTAATATATATATCTTTTATTTAAAATAAAAATCAAATGGTTATCATCACCGATGTATTAGCGAGAATAATGCTATTGTCTAACGAAACCGCTCTTTTATAATTAGAGATAATAAACAAGTCGATGCATGATGTTCCTTCCCATTCCTGTTTCAAACAAGTTCACGCAGCGTTCTGCATGCTATTCTATGCAGTGTGCGACTTAGATACCTAACCTTCTTTGTTATTTAATTAAACATGCTGCTCTTTTATGGTTGTTTTCTTCAGAAATAAGGATTACAAATATTTTTTAGCTTTTGGGCAAAAACAGTAAATACAATACAATAGGATACCCAAGCCCGACTCGGAATGCGCGGTACGAACACCAGCCTGACACATCAGGTATATGCAGGGATGCTAGGCAAAATGCCATCCCACTAAGAACCTCTTAGAAGTTAGTGTGTCCATACTCTATGAGCGTATCAGTCTGACTGTAAACAGATACAGATACAGTGTCTGCCAGCACAAACCCTCTCGCCGCATTAAAGCAGGCTCTTCTCGAGGAGATCATGTGCAAGTGCAGCAGATTAACTTCTAGCTTAGTTTCTATTTTGACAATTACAAGGAAGTCAAAGATCAAATTAAAAAAATATATATATATAAACTTATATATATATATTAAATTTAACCTTTGACCTTTTAAAATTATATATATATATATATAATTATGCATCGAAGCAATGTTCGAAGTGGTAGTAAAGAGTACTTTGTGGACCGGTTTGATGAGTTCACCGGAAGTTTTGCCATATTTAGACCTGTTCGCAATATTTGGACTGCTTTTCCATTTGATCTATTTCCATGCCTTCGACGAAGACCACATTCATAAATGATATACCTACGTTATCTACCGACCTAAAAATGAAGACAGTAGCAGTTCGTGACTGCACGACTTGTTTCAGATTATGCAAATATTTAAATCAATCATTATACTGTATTTATTATTTTTTACAATAGTAAAATTTAATAATAAAAGTTTGTTAATTATATTTATTTACATAAAATCTAAAAAAATTTTAAAGAATAAAAAGTTGAGAGAATGCAATCATCGATAAAATTACACATCGTTGAAAATATACAATATATATTTATTGTATTCAAGTAATTACAGCAATAATTTATAATGTTGACCGAAAGCGATAAAGTTGTTAGTTCATTTTGATATTTTTCAGTAAAATTATTATCATTTTAATTATATTTTCTGAATAATTCTACTTATTTCTCTTAACGAATTAAACTATATTCAAATTTGATTCCAGCAAAAGTAGACTCGACAGAAGTACTTCGATGGTGTTCGAATATTAATCTCTTCTAAAACTACTCTGAAAGTCTTACTTCTATTACAGTTAATATATTCTTCAGATTAGCACTGTTTACAGAAATAGTCTGGGTAGTAGTGTTTTCGATACTTAGAACACAGACCGAATTTCGATTAACACTTCACTCACCTTCATAAATTTCGAATAATAAAAAATGGCACAGACATTGGGCCGATGTTGCGATTTATGACAAGTTTACATGTAATGGCAGAATTTTTATTATTGAGAAGTTCGAATGCCGAAAGTTATGCATTGGAAAATAAATTTTTAATCAATCAGTAATAAATTGTTTCGAAAAGGAAAACATATATATCATCATCATCATACAATAGACTTTCGATTATCCGGGAGACCTTGGTCAAAAAATTAAAAAAAAATCCTCCATTTTTAAATAAATTTGTCAAACTGAAACAAATCTTTGAACTCACGTCTGACCAAAGATGTAATTTTTTGGAAAATAAAACCCGTGACGTAAGTTCGCGTGATTGCACGAGCTCACGTGACCTGATTGCAGTGTGTTTCTGGACTGAGATTTGAGAAACGTCTCTCTCGCGTTGCCGATATTTAAGACATTATTAAATAATTTTTTAAAACGTATCGTGGTTATTGTTGTGGATCGATTGTACTATTTTCCTCTCTGTCTGGCAACACTTGTAACAACAGAAAGCGCGCGAAAAAGAACACGTCGAAGCTCTTCTTGATTACTTACAAGTTAGAACATCGGTTCTCAACCGATGGTTCGCAAACCCCCAGGGATTCGCGAGGTGTATAAAGGGGATTCGCGAAAATAATATCGTAATGACGGAATTTTAAATCGCTAACGTAAAAAAATAACGAAATAATAAATTTGCATACATACATTTACTGTACTGTTAATAACTCGAAAATAAAAGTGTTCTTTAATAAGACAAATAGTGAGAAACACATCGGACCACGTGCACTGAGGAAACGTAAGGCACCGAAAAAGGAGACGAGATGGGGTTAGTCCCTAGTACATAAACTATAATTTAATTATATATTTATTTAGTTTTAATTCACACAGGCGAATGAATAAATGTATACATTTTCCCTATTATTTTATTTATTGTAAATTAATCATGTATAGAGTAAAAGCTGCTATTAAGAAAAAACCGACAAACTTGTGCATGTTTTTGACAACCCTTAAGACTAAATGTTCTTCGGAGGCCCCTGCTTGATCAGTGACCCGAGGGTTCCGCTCCCTCCTTCCCCCTAGATTTGCCACTGCGTTCTATATTTAAACTGTCAGTTGCGGCGTATTTTGGTAGTTTGGGTATGAAAAACAGATATTTTAATTGATATCTATTTAGTATGTTATGCAAATTACAATAATTATTTTATTACAGTATCATCATAATGAAGCAAATTATATTATTTCTTAAACTGATGTTCAGAAAAATACAAATATTGTTTTGTTTATTATGAAGAATATTTCCTAATTTATTCAAACGTTTTCAATTATTTTATGATATGACATAATTAGTTCACTTAATGAATAACCGAATTTATATAACCCGTATGTTATTTTCTGCAATTCAGCTTCTATTTTTATGATATGATTGTATTAATGAAATTGACTTGCATGTTAATGCAATCCATATGTTTACGTTTGCAATGCAGCTCCTATTTTATGATATGACTGTATTAATCAAATGCACAATAATGCCAGAGGGGTACCAAAGAGGGCGGAGAGGGCGGAATGCCTCAGTCTCTGATCAGGGGGCCTCCAAAGAACATTAAGTTTTAAATATATGTACGTAGGTACATATATTTAAAACTTTACTAAAATTTTGAAATTTTAGTAAAGTTTTTAAAATTTTACTAAAATTTTGAAATTTTATTCTTACTGAGGTATTAGATTACCATTATAATTTAAGTAGCTGTAAGTCTCATTTTTAAATAAGTATCATGTTTTGTTAAATTTGCTTCTTAAAAAAAGATATAAAGTGACACTGATATCAGAATAAAATTTTAAAAATATAAAATTCAATTATATTATAGGAGCAGTATACTCAACCCTCCAAACACATCGTCTATTTACTTCTAGGAAAAAAGTTTTGCACGTGTCTCTTGGTAACATTCACATTTATGAGGTGAAAACTCTGTTCATCACAACCATTTTTTTCATTTTTTTTTCTAAAGAATGGAATTAAACCAAAGAAATCTATTAAAGAAAAAATATTCTTTAGAAATATTCTCAAGAAAAATTGAAGAACCATAATCTAGAATAGAGCCTTTATTGATAATAAGTACATATATTTGCAAGTGAAAAACAGATTAACGTTAACTATGGAATCATAGTTAACATTAATCAATATTCTCAACTTGTTAGTGAAGCAGTCAGAAATTTAGCAAGCGGGATCAAATAAAAAAAAAAAAAAAAAAATTAAGAAAAATCCAGTTAAATAAAACTATAATGCAAAAATAGACAAAATTATCTCTTATTGATTATGATTGGTTTATATCAATCGAATCTACTACATAAATAACATTCGTTGAACAAATCACAATTCAGATAATAGTAACAGGGGATGAAGTTGTTCCTTGCGTCCTTGTTGACAATTTTTAAATATTATTCCAAAAAAAACATGTATTCGCGATAAATTACGATAAAAGTTTCAAAATTTATAAACTAATGAGCATATACACTCAATATTTTAAACTTATATTCCTTATTTACTGTACGATAAATATAAAATCCGAAAACAAAAGATAGAAAAACACATACGCAAATTGTTATCTGAGAAGCAATCTAACGATTATGAAACTTTCGCCATCTAAGCAAAACAAATGTAATTGTTTGTAATAAATAAGTTATATTTGTAAATTAATTTGATTTTTATTTATAATCTTGCATACTGTCTATATAATAAAATCCTTGTGTCTGTTCCTTTCAGCGATCTCATTGGTTACAATAATCACGTGATAGTCAACTACATGACGTACCGTTTGGGGGTAACTGAGCAGTCTCATTGGATCATAATGACACGTGACTCAATGAGACCGTTCAGTTAACAGAGATTGTTACTAAATTATTGATGGCTATCGAGTATTGTGCTGTATATTATTTCGTTAATCTATTGAACTTCAGATTTTATATTAAAAAGTTTTTAAA
>WUQG02006977.1:0-12065 GCA_011317285.2 Androctonus mauritanicus
AACTTTAAGATTATCTTTAACCAACATTGAACTAAATACTGAAAATTTATACAAGTCAATGCAATCTCACCCTTCCCATTAACTTCTTAAATTCATGAATTAATAGTTACATTTTTTTTATTGGATTTGTTAATAATTTTGTTTTATTTTGTAATTGTTTTTATGTTTTGTTTTTCATTAAATATGAATTAGTATGTGTATATATATATATTTAATTATTTAATTTTAAAATAATTTTTCTTTTGTTATTTTTTCTTATAAAAACAATTCGGTTCAAAAATTTATTTATTTTTTGTTTCAGTTTTTTTTACATAGAATATCTGGAAAACCTTGAAAGTTCCTGAATGTGAAAGTTTTCTTTTTTTAATTTAGCTAAAATAACCTCACCTCTTTTTCAGTCACAGAATACACACACACAAAAAAAAAAGAAGATAATAATACGACCATACCTATATGACAACTCATATTTTCAAAAGGGTTCCACAAAAACAAGTTGATAGAGTTCTATAGTGCCAAAAAGTCTGAAAAACACTGGCTAGGATCATATTTGTTAATAATATGATTATTTTTGGATTGGATAAGTATATTAATCATTTCAGTAGTCTGTACAGAAAGATCTGTAGTAGTATTGTGGATTATGTGTGTATCTGGCATGCTCTAGAGCAGTGTTTCCCAAAGTGAGCAATTGCGTCATTAGAGGGAGCATCAAGTAGCAAGCAGGAAGTAGAGGGCATCATGAGTTATGCAAGTGTATGTGGCTGGGATGTTTCAGTTGTTGTTTTTGCTCATGTTGCATTGCAAGATTCAGAAATTTATTTGATTTGGATGTTCCTGATTGAATAGTAAATCTATTTTTAAATTATGATTATGTTGCAGAATATTTTATCAAAGAGGAATTGATTGAATTACAATACTATGTCAATATCAAATTGAAGCCAAAATTTAGAAATTCTTAACAAGAATTTTGGTTGCAGAAAAAATAGATAAAAAAATAGAATTTTTGTTGATAGATATCCTTCTTTATGGCAGTAGCAAAGAAATTAATTAATGCATTTCCAATATCCTATTTAGTTTACATAATTATGACAATAATAATGTAAAATACATGATTAATAAAAAATATTTATGCCAGTGAGTGGCCAAACTGAATGCATATTGAGGCTGTGTGTTTGGCATGCATATATTAAGACAACATTGATTTCTATAAGAAATTGACCGCTTACTTAATTCATTGGATTTTTATGAATAATTAATGATGTATGGTAGGCAATGAATGTATTTATATAAAAATTAAAAAATGCTGATTTTTTCAAAAATAGAAAATTTTTATGAAAAATTTTCAAGATCAATGAAATATTTTTATGAATTATGATAAGAAAACATTTCTACATAACAGACATTTACAATTAAAAATTTTAAAATATATTTCAATAAAAATCAAAATTTACTAAAAGTGAAATTCAGTTCATAAACAATATTGAAATTAACAACAAAGTTGCCCCTACATCATTTACAAATAACTGTATTATAAACTGATTTTTCAAATAGAAAAAATAAACACAACTGAATATTAATAAGAAAATAAAATTATTTAACATTAAACTTAAAATAGATTCACTTTACTTAACTGAAGAAAGGCATTTTCAAATTCTGTATTGAAAAATGTTTTAAGACAACTTTTTTTGATAAACATAGGTCAGAGGTTGTATATATTTTTTATCATTTTCCAGAAATATATTATAAATGTTATTAAAACATAACATACATATAATCATATTTCAATGTGAACAATAATAATAACAATAGCTTAATCAAAAGATTATTATCTGTAATAGGTACGTCAAAGTATTTTAACACTTACCTTGAGAAAGGACAGCTGATATAGGAATACTAGAGGATACAGTTTGTGAAACAGGTACATTGGCAGTGCTTACTGCTATATTTGAAGGAACAACTGCTGAAAGAAAAATCAATATTATATTTTAAATAAAAGATACACTTTCTGATTGAAAAACAAAATTTAATTGAAATCATCATAAAACTGATTTATTATTAAAATTAATAAACAAACAAATATCTGATTCATTTGAATGAAAAAAGAATGAAAATAATGCAAACATTTTTCATTCAATAAATTTTTTAAACCTTTGACCAGAGAAACATCCAGAACTGGCCAGCAACACACACACATACACACAAAGCAAATATGTTTAAAAATTAAACCCTTATTGAGTATTCTTAGATATAATTCAAAAGAATACTCAATAAGAGTTTTCTTATTGAATATTAGTAAAAAAATTTTGGTGGTTTTAACTGAAAATATGTTTTAAAGTATTCATTTTATCAATATTTTCAAAGCTTTTCCCTTGTCAGAGAATTTTGGTTACTGAAAAAGATAGTAATCTGATGGAGCAATATCTGACAAGTATATAGGATGAATTAGAACTTCCCACTTCTTTAACTTCTATTGAGTCATCATGGCAAAATGTGGCCTAGCATTATTGTGGTGGAAAATTATACCTTTTTTATTTGCTAGCTATGGTCTTTTTTTGCAATTTCCCTTTTAAATTGGCAAGTTGAATACAGTATTTGCTTGCATTAATAGTTTCACTATTTTTTAGCAGCTCATAATAAACTATTCCTTTAAAATCCACCAAATACTGAGTATGATCTTTTTTAATGAAGATCTGGGCTTTGGCATTTGGAAATAAAGGCAAATTTAATTTAGACTCACTGTCTTTTTCTCTCTACATTATCATACAGAATTCATTTATCATCTCCATTTACTATTTTTACCAAAAATGGCTCAAATTTAAAATGATCAGACAGAGAAATGCATGCTGCAACTTGATCCATTTGAATTTTTTTCCAGATAATTTGTATGAAACCTAAATGTCATACTTACTGATCCATCCCATTGATTTTAAATGTCCATCAATAGTTATTTTTGATACATTAAGTGTCTCAGCAAGTTCTCTTATTGTTAATCGAAAGTTACTTGTAATCCGTGTGGAGATATCAAGGTCATCAATGACAGAAGGGTACCCTCGAGTGTGGATCATCTTCCAGACTTAAATTTCTTTTTCAAAATTTTTAAAACCATTTCTGGCAAGCACACTCAGATAATGCTTATCTCCATAAACATTGCATATATTCTTTATTGCATCAACTACAGAAAATCCTTTTGTAAACTTGTATAGCTTTACATAACACAAATGAATCCTATCAATACTCATGATGAAAATGGAACTAACATAACTTGCCTTTATTCTGATAAAATCATAAACTTTTATGATATTTATAATGTCAGCTTTCAAAGACACAACTAAACTAAGCAATACCTTGCACATTCTGATTACTAAAACAACACCTATTGACAACTGCAAAAACTTATGAACTTCCCAGACAGCTTATCAGAATTGACAATCAATACTTCAGAGACTTATTTACAATGACTTACTTTGATAGCCAATTGCTGGTTGTGTTAAAGATTGAGCAGCTACTTGTTGCTGTTGTTGTTGCCACTGGACAAATTCTGTATAAATCTGTAAATAATTTTTTTTTAATTTAATTTAATTATAAGCCTTTATAAATATTTTAATATACTTAACTTCAATACAGTTAAAAAGAATTTTGAATCAAAGATTAAAATAATTACAAAATCATTATGACAATAAATATCATATACTTTATTATAAAGGAATAGCATTAATTTATTTAATAATTTATATGTAGATTCCCTAATTATTTGATTAATTTGTTCCAAAACTTTCCATACAAACTAAAAACTTTATAAATCTAATAATGTCTATATTCAATTTAAATGAGCATGCATTTACAAAATCAGATAAAATTGATAAGCATATTGTGAGTATAGATATGAAAATTTAAAGCCGTAAGTGAAATTCTTGCCAAAAAGTAAATTGCTTAAAAATGTTTTTTTTCATATTTTTATAGAAATGCATCACAAATAAAAAAATTTATATATTTACATATTTCTGAAACTGCGTAAATTAGATTATAGCTAAATACCATAATATATAAAATTTATATGATTAAAATATCTAGCCAGATAATCTAATTATATTGTCTTAATTTTATTATTATTATATTTCTAATTTATGTGGGATAATAAAAGTAAATAAAACATTACTTTTATAGAATTCATGCAACAACTAAGCACTATACATTAGACAAATTAATCACAAACATTTTATAATTAATACAGATTTTGAAATAAGAATTATATTAATTTACAATTTATCTTCATTTATTAAACTATTAGTGTCAAAGTACTTACTGTTTCAACTAAGTTTAAAGCAAGAGTTTTAGCAGCTTGTAAACCTTCTGTTTTCGGATGTCTAAATAAATATAAAATTTTTTTTTAATTTATATATTCATAATTAAAAATATTATTAAAATTCAAATAATTTATTATTATTAAATTATTTTATTAAAATGCTATGAAATAACTTTATATATTCACTTAGTAATTATGTGTTGGAATTTTTTCCAAAAACCACAATATAAGAATACTGATTAAAATTGAGTAAATTATCCAAGTAAAATGGTTCTTAGACAAAATAAAATTTTTCATTAATATTCTCAGACTAAAAATATTATTATTAGGAATAATAAAAAAAGAGAAGTCAATTTAACTTTTCCATTAAAACAATGTAAAAGTCTGCTAAATTGTTTTATTACTATGAAAAAGTTAGATTTATTTCTTTTAACAATTTCCTTTAATTTATTTCAAATATGAATTACGGTAATCCTTCATTATTTCATAATTCTTGTGGGTTCTCCTTCTACAGAACTCATGTTATATGGTTACGTAAATGTCAGCAATTCACCAACTGCAGATCTGGAATTCATGTATATGTGGTTTTTGATAGCAGCTATTAAGTACTTTTGTAAATGTTTATTTTCTATTTATCAATATTATTTTTCACTATAAATTAAAAATTTCATAGATATCCCATTTTGTATTTTAGAGAATTGTGAGAATTTTTACACTAGGAGGGAAAGAGAGTGGAAAAAATGGACCAATATTGGTTTTAGTTTTCGAATCTGAATGAGATATGATGTGTTTTCTTTTTAAGTCACTTAAATTATGATTTCTAGAAGAACGGACTTGCAATTTCTACACATACAGTACATAGCTTTCAATAGGAGTGGAATCAATCAATCCCAAATTTCTGTAACCTGAATACAGGTAACCCTTGATTTACGACAGGGTTAGATTCTGTCATATTAGTTCATAATTCAAAACTTTGTAATCTGAGATAAAATCACAAGTCAGTTTCTGAAAGTTTCCACTCACTTCTCATTGGTTCAAAGTTTGTAATTATATTTAAAAAAAAGCTAATATAACAAAACAGTAATATTTTTGGCTGACAAACAGCCATCATCAGCATGTCGTTTATCAATTCAAATTCATTCTTCAGATCATAAACATTTTGTGCAATAAAGAATATACGAGTTGAAAATTAAGAACAAATTTAACAAACAAAGACTTTTTCTATTGGACTTAAGTATAAGCAGATAGTGTTTTTTTTATGTTAATTTGAAATATTTATATTTTGTACATCTAAATATGAACTGAGAATTAAAAAATGCTATTATAAATATATTTACTACATTATTTCATAATTAATGATTTGTAGTTAATATATTAGATTCTAAATTATTAACTAATATAATCTAATACCAGTTTCATAATATACTTCATTACCTTAAGTCATGAAAACAAAAAAAAAAACATGATATTTTGAATTGCACTTTTTTTATGCAGTCCAAAAATATCCTAGAATTATAAGAATATAAACTTTGCTTTCTAGATTAAAGGCAAAAAAGACACAGCTCTATAAGCAAAGGATTTTACTATGGCAAAACGTTTTCAGACTACAGTGTAGTCTGAAAACGTTTTGCCATAGTAAAATTCTTTGCTTATAGAGCTGTGTCTTTTTTGCCTTTAATCTAGAAAGCAAAGTTTATATTCTTATATTGTACTATGCTGAGCCAGCGATGAATAATCTTGACTATAAACGGTTTTTGAACATTAGCAAGAAGCTTATTAGGTTGGAGGACGCTCTCCACGCGGGACTCTGTAACTGAAATTATTTATATTTTAGAATGTTTTTTTTTGTAATGTTCTTATTCCAATTTATATGTATGTTCGAAATTAATCTTTTGGCACTAATGAGGGACTTTATGTAGTCCGAAAACGTTTTGCCATAGTAAAATCCTTTGCTTATAGAGCTGTGTCTTTTTTGCCTTTATCCTAGAATTAGTTTAAATAATTTCAGACTAAATATATAAAGCTTTTATATATAAATTTCAGAACCAAAATTTTTAAAATTATTAATATTTCCTAATAACCTGCTAATTTTAACTATTAAAATAATTAAAAACAAATAAAATTAAAAAAAAATTTTTTATTTCCATGATTTAATTATAGTTAATAAATTATACAAAAGCATTTAAAACTGAAAATTTTGCTTTGATTTACCTCTATTATTACATTAACTTAAATTCTCAAATAAATATTAATTCTTACGTTAAATGAATATGAAGAGGTTCAAATGCTTCCCTTCCTGATGTTGGCTCAATATATCCGGATCCTTTTCCACGCAGTGTTACATTGGCTCCACTTTCAGTCCTAATATGTTGAAGATAAATTCCCTATTTTTAGATAAAAATATTAGATTAAAAATATTTATCCTTTATACTTCATTAATAATAACAATATCAGAAGTGCAAAAGCAATTAAATTCTAGCACACATTTGGTAGAATTTACCTACTGAAACTTAACACCATTTAACCCATCTGCTGCCATGCCATTTAAATTTTTTACTGCTGTGTATTACATCTTTTAAGTCTAATATATTATGAAAGTAGAATCTTGATAATTCATTAGGTACAGGACTGATGAATTAGGAAAAAATTGATTATAGAAACTTAGAAGAAAGAGGTTAAAAATAAGTATAAATCATAATGTAGCAATGAAATTTTGTAAGTTATTATATAAATTTTATATATAAAAATTTGAAATATATGCATGAAAAAATTTGAAATAATGTATTTAGATACATTTAAAGATGATTTTTGTATCAAAATAATAAATATTTAAAAGTTATTGTGACAATGAGAATTATAACCATTTTAATCAGAAATTCTTCTGTGAAATTAAGTTATAGCTATCTTATTATTATTATTATTATTATTATTTTGGGGCAATGTAATGATAGAAATTACTATTAGGATTTGTTAATATACAACTCTTGGTGTTACCTTTCTTGGTTTTGATTATTTTGTCACAAAAACTATATTTTCATTTTCATTATCCAGATCAAACCATGTATATTAAAATGAAGTTTTTATATTCAAACAATTGTTTTATGAATCTGGTATATATTGTTATTAAAAAGATTATAATTTATAAAATATATTCTTTATCTGTTTTAACAATACAGAAAAAAACTAAATTTTTTGTTGTTATACATTTTGTAAAGTTTGAAAAATAATAATCTTTCACATATTTTGTTATTGATATCAAGTAAAATAGAAAAATAAAATTATATTGTCAAGAGGGCATATTTTAGCATATATATGAGTTTAGTTGCCATCTGTTACAACATTTTCAGTTCTTTTAGAATTATGACTATAACCGTTAGTATATTTTATTAATCAATTCAAAAAAATACATATTTTATATATCTTTACATTTATATTTTAAAAAATTGCAAAAAATAGTCTGCCAGTTTTTTTACAATAATTTTTTCTAGTATTTGTCAACATATTACTTATTTTAATGAGAGAAGAAAAAATTCATAAATATTAAAGACAGGAACAATAATTAATTAATTGCAAGAACATAATTTATCCAAAAAAATTGCTAAAATAAATGAATTATTTTCCCAAAAAGAATTGTGAATTATAGATGAAGACAAAGACAAATTGAAGAGAAATAAATAATGAAGATATTATTATATAAAATTCAAATCAAAATGGATTTATCTATTTCACTTTTTCCTATATATTTATTATTAATAATGCTTTTAGTATCTGTAAACAAATTTTCACATCAACAATTTTTTATCTATGAGTATAAATCAAAACTATTAATAAATAAACGTTTGTAATGATTTCATTTTTTAATGAATATTTGTTATTTATTTCGTAAGATTCATAATCTATACTTCTTCAATGAAAATAAAATAAAAAAAAAAATTATAAGAAAATATTTATAAACATTTAAATTTATAAAAATAAATGAGAAAATTATTTATTTCACATATAAAAGAAAGCAAATTATAAAAATATAATGTAAAAACTGAAGAATTCATTTATAACTATATTTAACATTTCAGCTATCACATGAATTGAAGAACTGAATCAACTATTTGCATAACTGCATTTCTTTTGTTTGTTTTTAAAAATAAATCACTATTATTATTACAATAATTATATTAACTTAAGCATGATAAATAATAATTCGATATTTAATATTTATTTTTGCTAAATTCATTAATATTCTTTTTAATATCTTGGAAAAGAATGATGATATAAATTCACTTTTCATGTTTTTTTTGTTTTATTTCTAATGATTGAAAAATAATTCTATATTCTAATTTAAATATTGCTTTCAGAGAAAACACTTTTGATGATAAAAGTTTTCCCTATCATTAAATTTTTGAAAATTTTTTTTTTAAATGAGAACATTTCTAAAAATATTGAAGTTTTAAAATTTCTATAAAAAATATAATCAAATACACAGAATAAAAACATATTTTTATTTGCTATTGTTTTTGATAATTCTTTTTATATATCTTTTAAGGAGAGTAAAAAAAATCTAATTATTTTTCTCATTGGCAATTCAGTCATATCTATTGTGATTTTTAAGTTATCAGTTTATCACTGTAAATTTAAAAATAAATTTATAGTTAATATCATAATTTATTTTATTTTAATTATTTATAAAAGTTATCATCATCAATTATATACTTACTCCTGGTCCTAATACTTTCTCTCGTACAGGATAATTGGATGGAGCATTTTCTAATCCAATAAATACTTTATCTTGAACAAAAAGAGGCTGTTAAAAATAAGAAAATAAATATCAAAGTATAAGAAATATATATCATAATGTTCTTGAATGCTCTATTATTAGAAAAAAACAAAACAAATAAAACTGAACTATCACTATTTACACATGGAAAAATAATAATAAGTGAATTGATTTTTTTACATCACTAGTTTTATAACAAACAAATACAGATTTTAACTGAGAACATAAGTTGAGAAAAAAATGAAAAGCTTTGTAAGCATTTTTGATATAGCTTAAATTTATAATAGTTTTATAACTTTTTAAATTTAAATAACTTATACTGTAGAGTTGGGACTATAGTATATTTTCCCATAGATCAGTTCAGAGTACTTTTTAAACATCAATTTTCTCTATTAAATATATAGCATTTGCAAGAATTTAGATATTACATAGTTTGTAGATTGGTTTGAGAATTGTTTAAACTATATTCAAAAGGTATTTGAGAGGAGATAATTACCATTATTTATTAAATTTAATGTATTTTATCTAAAAATTACTGAGAGGTAAGTTAACAAAGAATCAAAATAAAATAGTCAAATTGAAAAATTTACTGGAAAATTTGTAATTAAATGAAAGCTTTTTCTTAAGAAAATAGTAGCATCAATCTAATAATTCTTGTTTCCAGTCTGTAATATTCACATGGCTTAATACAAATTTACTTATTAACTCTTTATACTTGATTAAATTTAATGGATTAACTCTCATCACACACCTATTTTAAAAAGAAATGAATTTCAGATTTTTTGTTAATGTTTTAGTTTATCAGTAAGAAAAAAATGGATCTTGTGGGCCATATATTGTGCTCTTATATTGTTTTTTCATTTTGGATGAAATATCAAAATTAAAAAGGAAAAAATTTCCAAAAATTGTTAACCCTAATTCAGAAACATATTTTTTATGACTTTTCAAAAAAAAATTGTTTTTAGCATTGGATAAAAAATTTTTTAAATATTCAAATTCTCTATCATATTTTGTTTCAAATAATATTAAATATTTGATACTTCTAAAAAATTTTTCCAACTAACAAAAGGTTATATATGTTTGTATCATGATGTGTGTTAGTATAATCTGAAGCTATGCTATATAAACAATCAATCTCTCCCTCTTGATGGATGAATTACAATACTCTTCTACACAAATAAATGAAATATTTGTTTAATGGTCATTTTTCTTCTCATTTTCTTAAATATATGAAAAATTACTTTCTACTTCATAATACAAGAATTAATTTTTATCCAAAGGATGACTATTGTAAAAATTAATGTTTTTAAATATTTCTATAATTTATATTTGTAAGAATGATCATGCCACCTACATGCTAGATTAAGCACTAATTTTTGCTAAATAATTGCATTTACATTGTTTTAGTCAAGATTTCATGTCAATTCCTTTTAAAAATGACAAATGGAGAATTATTTCTCTATTTATTCTAAATCATTATTGTTAATTATTTTTTCAAAATTAAGGTTATATTAGCATTTTTGAAATAAAGAAGGTGAATTTTGATGCCCCTCTCCTAGTTTACATAATGAGAATGCTCCATAGCTTGAGATCAAGCTGTTGACTTTAGATGGACATTTTCAATAGTTTTACTCTCTTGATTTGCAAATTAGTTGTTTCAATTGAACATAACCACAAAATTACTTATATTTTAAATACAACAAAAAATTTAAATAATAAACTTATGTAAACAAGCTTATAGCAGACAACATAATCAGCTGATTATTTCCTGCCAAAAATCTAGGATGCCAACTTCATGTCAATCATCAAGTGTGGTATTAGCTGTTTTGTTTCTCTGATAACATGAAATATCTAAAGTTTTAAATAAAACTAATTTAAGGAAGGATAAGTATGAAAATACATCAAAAGCATATTATTTACAAGGGGCTAAACTTTCCAAAATTATAGATTAGTTGTTTAAGATAGTTGGACAAATTAAGCAAACATCAATTAGGGAGGAAATGCATAACACTTTACAACAAAATTTTATTGATTAGGAAATCAAATTTAAGAAATTAAGGCAGTGAAAACTTGATAATGGATTGGCTGACTTGATAATGATTGGATTAAATTCAGAATCAAAGAAATAAATAAAATTAATAAAAATTTTTGATTTAAAGCAATTTTAAAATTGTTTACAGAAATAAATAAAAAAAAGGTTAAAATTTAAAGTTTTTTCAATAAAATATTAGTTCTTGAACTTTTTTGTAAGACTTAATAGGGATAGGAGTGGAAGCTTCTCTGGAACATCTAGATATTGGAGGCAAACAGTCAATAATCTTTAATGTAAAATAATAATTCTCAACAAAAAATAAAGAAAAAGTGATAAATTAATAAATACTATTTAGCAATAATTTGAAAAAAATAAAAATATAAAACTGATATTCTGTTTTATATTTTGTTTCTTAATAAACATATCGAAATAATAAAGAAACATAATAATATTAATATTCTTTTTTCAAATAATAAATTTATTTTTATTTCATCAAAAATAAAAAAAACTTGAAAAGATTTATTACAGATCTCACAATCACATAAGGCAATTATCAATAACTCAACATTGAAAAGGATAATAAATAAAATTATCCAAAAAATGGAATAAAATTATTATTGGTAAATACTTACTCCAGAAGAAAATGAATTTGATATATTGACTAGTGGTGTTGGAATAGTATCATTAGCCACAGGAGGGTATGTCATACTAAGTAAAGGAGCAATATTTTTAGCAATCCCTCCACTTTCTAAATGATGACCAATTATTTCATGAATCTTGGAAACAGCCGCTTAAAATAAAAATTCAAGGCATATAATTAATTAATTTAAATAAAATTAAATTTATAAATATTTAATTAATATTTTAACTGAACTTAAAAAAATTACTATATACAGCTAGTTCTCGACTTACGACCTATGCGACTTACGACCATTCGACTTTACGACCACAATCGTAAAGTC
>WUQG02006988.1:0-12065 GCA_011317285.2 Androctonus mauritanicus
ATAGAAGTAATGCAATAACAAACATGTCAAGGTAGCAGAGGATTAACATCAGACCAGCAAGAACAGTGAAAATATATAGCATTATCATATGAAATGATTACGTATAAACTGCTTAAAGAAGTAGCTAAAAAACAGGAATGACATTGGCACCCAAAAGAAGTAAACCTTTATTTTCTACACTTAAAAATGATAAAAAGCCATATTCAAGACAAGAACAGTCAGGAGTATATAAAGTTCCTATCTATAATGAGACTATAGCTCAGTGAGAAAAATATATTGGTGTAATAATTAGAAATCTCTTGCAAAAGGGATTAATGAGCATCAGCAAGATATTATGAATGCCTGTTTAAATACATCTCTGGCTAAAAGGTTTTATGAATATGATCTGGGCATAAATTGGGAAGAAGCAGAAATCATAAAGATATGTTTTGATAGTAAACAGAGACCAGGTTTGGGAAACAAAATAAAAACACAAAAAATAAGCTTCAAAGCCAAACCAAAACTTTTTATTTAAAGTACTTTCGGGTTAAAACCCATCATCAGTAATGGGTTTTAATCCGAAAGTACTTTAAATAAAAAGTTTTGGTTCGGCTTTGAAGCTTGTTTTTTGTGTTGATATGTTTTGAGCAGAAGCATGCATATCTACAAGAATTATTAGTTATGGCAGAAAGAAGACTACATGTGAATGTCATAAATGAACAAGCTAGTATGTCATTCTCTAATGCATGGAGTTATAGTATTACCCATATGTTATGAACTTTTAATATTGAATTTATTGTTATTTTTGTCAATATGTCCACATTTAATAATTTATTTATAATATTTATCTTATTAATAATGTATTTTTATTTTTGTTACTCTCTGAAATATTTATAACTTTTTCTATAAATAGTGATATAATAACTAGAATGTTGTATATAAACTTTTTGAATTTTTAAACTATGTTCCATTATAAGCTGAAGAGGATCCCATTTGGATTGAAAATGTTTCTTTTTAGAATAAATTTTCATTACTACATATACTGCTTGTATTTAATATTTATTGCATAGTTATATTAGAAAAAAATTTTAGTTGTTATTAAATTATGTAAAAAAAATAATTATTTCAAAATTAAAATATTAAATTACCTTAGTTCAATGCACTTAATACCTTCCTCAGGTTGAGGAAGATACTAAGTGCCCTTTAACAATCCTGGTAATAAAGTATTTGATTGTTAAATGGCTTAGTAATTAATATTTGTATTTATTTGAATAGTTTTAATGATTAATGCATTATATTTTGAAATATTCAAAATTTTCATTATTTAAATCATTTCTGTTTCAGATAATCGCAAAGCTGAATTGGAATCAACTTTAAAAGAAGATAAAAAATTTTATACATCTTGCGAAAGTATCCAAAGATGGTTAAATATAAAAGATGATAGTTTGTCAAGTGAATTTTCTATATCTGCTGAACAAAATATTTTAAAACAACAATTACAGGAATTTGAGGTAATATAATTTTTAATTAATAGGTTATCTTTACTTTAAAAATATAAACTATTAAGATTTGTTTAAAAAAAAAAAAGAAAGAAAGAAAAATTTAAATTTAAAATCTGAAAATCATTTATGAGATATAAATTTTATTTTTTTAGCCTATTTATAAAGAGGTGTCAGATAAAGAGCATGAAGTACATTTATTAATTAGTAAAGGTACTGAAGTGATTAATAAAATTTCAAGGAAACCTGATGCACTTCAATTACGTGCAAAATTAGAAGGTATTAAAAGACAATGGGAAAAGATTCGTAAGATAGCAACAGATAGGTAAGCATTCAAATTTAATATTTTATTTTATTTAATAATATATGAAATTGTTGCTAAAGTCATTTATAAAAATTTTTTAAACAGTTATTAATAATTTTAATTTACAGACACACTAAATTACAAAGGTGTTTTGACAACTGCAAAAAATTCCTTTCTTCTCTTGAATCTTTCATTATTTGGTTGGAAGGAAATGAAAAGAAATTTTCTACCTTACAGAATGTAAGTTTTCAGCGAACTGAACTTGATAAACAAAGTAGGGAGATTCAAGTAAGTAATTCTATATATTTTATTTGAACATATAATAATAGAAATTAAATTAATTAAAAATTTACAATTATGATGATAAATTTGATTTCAAAAAATGAAAAATTAATATGAAAATGATTTTAATTAATCTCCAATTTTGTAATGATATTTTATTCATATTTAAAAATATATATAAATTAATTTTAATTAATTAAAACAAAATTAGGTTCTTTTGATTATAGATGAGTTAAACTGCTTCAAAGAATTGAACATGTTAAAATATAATTTATAGTTTGTATACTTAGAGTTTTCTCTTTGTTTTCATCCAAAGAGAAGTGAGTATTTATCAAATAATAAATTCAAAAACTTCTACAAGGCTGCAGAAATTACTTTATTTGACAAACATTTTCAAATAGTCTTATTAGTGATGGAAGAATGATGTAACATGTTTAATATAGTTAACTTTGTTGGGTATTTGTTGAGTGTGTCAGTGGGTGTAGGACTTCCATATCCACAAGGGATAGGGGTTCCAAGCCCCCTAGAAATACCTGAAACTGAAATAGTTCGGAACACTATACTGTATATGCTGTACTTACCTATGACAAAGCTTAATTTACAAATTAGGAACAATGAGACATTAACAACAATAACTAATAATAAAATAGAACAATTACAATAATAAAAGATATATAAACATGATCATTCTCTCTTTCTAAAATATTTATTGTATTGTACTTACCCTTCATTTTCATTCTTTTTCTTTTGATGATGTGATGAGATAAAAGAACTTGAATTATGAATATTTATTGTGTTTCTAAATTTTCTATTTAATTTTTTTGGACCATAGTCAATCATCGTTAAATGAAACCACAGATACTGAAACAGTGAATATGGAGTTTCACTATATATATAAAATTTTTAATTTTGCATCATCTCTTATAAATTAGTATAGAAGGATAAACAATTTTATACAAAATTTGTTTAAATTATAGATGCAAATATTCATTTATCAAAATAAAATTAATAATGATATAGGTACCTGATTAGAAAGAAGTAAAAACTTTCCTATTGAATTCTATTTGTGAATTTTTTTTTGTTTTTCAAATTATTTTAAAAAATTATCTCATCAGAATTTATTTTTTACCTATCTATTTTCATATGACAAGTGATCTCTTTAGTGTATTTTATTAGATGAGTTATCATCGATGTCAGTTAAATAATTTATTCTGTTTATTTTATTGAGCAATTTTTTTTAAGAACCATAAGCAAACAATCAAAGCAATCTAAATACAATGTTTAGGAATATTTTACTCTATTAATTAGTATTGGAGCAGTCTAGTTTTAACTAATTGCAATTGAATAAATCTTTAGACAATGCAATGAAAATATATTCTTACTGAAAGTACTTGCAGTTTATTTAAATGAATTTTTATTTTATTGTAAATTATCCATTTACATTAAATATAAATTTTGGGTTCTCATTATGGATAACACTCATACTTATGAGTGTGATGAAATCCATTAATTTTATGATTAGTCAATGAAATCCAATGGGTTTGAGACCCAATGATAGGATATATGGAAAGTGTCCTGTTTTGTGTTTGATTCTTGTAGATTTGTGTTCTTTATGCTTATTAAAGTAATATATAGCATCCTTGTAAAGATTAGAAGTGAGAAATTCATAAATTTTGGGCATTTTCAATTTCCAACCATTCTGACTTATGACAGTGATGGTCAAAACCAAATACTGTCATTTGTGGTTTTTGATAAATTTTTGAGATTTGTAAATTGAGATAAAAGTATGTATGATTAGAAATTCAAACTAAATTTAATATCTTGAGTGGCCTAAGTTTGTGTTTCCCTTCTATATATGTTTTTTCATGTTTCAGGGTTTTATTTCAATAAATTAATAATACAAAATTAGTTTATCTTCAAAAATTCAAAAAGTGTTTCAAAACAATATCTAATAAATAGTTTCCAAAAGTATTTAGGTATTGTTTAATAAATAGTTTCCACTTTTGCAGATTTAAGCTGCTTTCTTATGTTATAATTTTATAAACTTATAATAATCAATTATTCATTTTTAGATTTAATTATTATTTATTAAGTAAACAGAAAATATTTGTTTAATATGGAAGTTATTTACTTCATAAAATAAAGAAATTTAATTAGAATTTTGTAAATAAATTTAAAATTTTGTTAAATTTATTATTTTAATAATATTTTTTCTATCCAGCACTTTTTAAAACTAATCCTGTATATAAAAAAATTATATAAAAATATCAATATTAGGGCTGAAGAGATACTATATTTCCAAATTTCTTTATTCTAGAATAAATTTATTATTATTATAACATTGCATATTTAAAAATCTCTAATTCTTTTGAAACAATTTTAAATTTGTAAAAGATTTATGAATATATGTGTTAGATTTTGAATTATCCAACATAATAATAATATTAAAATGAATAATGATGATAGTTAAATAAACAAATTATTATTGCAGGCTTTCAAAAATGATATATCAAAACATAGTCAAGAATTTGAAAATATTTGTAATATGGGTGACACATTAGTTTCAAGTTGTGATATAGATAAAGAACCACTAAAAGATAAAATAGAGCATTTAAGAAAAAGATGGGATAAACTCAACCAAAGTAAGATTTTTTTTATTAATTACTAATCAAATAAAATTCAGACGATAATTTTAAAAGTTTTGATTAGATGAAATTTTTTTCATTTAATCAAAACTTTAAACTTTTAAATGAATCTCTTCTTAAAGAAAGTCAAAAATATATAGATAATTATAAATGATTATTTTAAATAAATACTGCAGATAAAAAATTTAAATCATTTATACATCAAATGTGTAATATACATTTGATATAAATGATATAAATTTGATATAAATATATATATATTTGATATAAATGATATAAATTTGATATAAATATATATATATTTGATATAAATTATAAATATATAATATATACTGTCTGGCTGAGCAAAATGTGCAGTTGTGATCATGCGCATTAGTACAAGAATGGGATGTCTCCATTATCCAAATAGGGAGTTCCAAGGAGTTCGTGTTTGAACATGTATTCAGTATGTGACTCTCCCTATTTAGATAATGGAGACGTCCTGATCTTGTACTAGTGTGCATGATCACAACTGCACATTTTGCTCAGCTGGACAAGTATATATATAAAATATTATATAAAAAATTGCATTGCATTTTTTAAAATCTAAGTTTAATAAATTTTTTTAACAAATTCAAATATATTTAATTAGGATTTTATAAGTGCAAAAGTTTGTTTCTTTATGTATATTTATTTTTGAGAAATTAAATTTATAACATATATTTGATAAACTTATTAATTATTTATTTAAAGAGAGAATATATAGTTACAAACTATATTTTTATGCTTATAAATAGAACCAGACATTTAAAAGTCTTATAAAATAATATTTAGACTCTGATTATTAAATCTTGTTTAAAGGAAATAGCATCTAATGAGGAAAGAATAATTTTTCTTTTTGGACTGTAGATACTATATAATTATTCATTTTATTCATTATTTCAAAAATATGGCAAAATATTTAAGCACATTTAAATATTTTGCTAAGAAGACAGCAGCTTTCTGACAGCAGCAATTGGTCTTCATGATATAAGACTTCTCATTGTAGATACTAAATAAAAGTAAATGATAAACTGTTACTGAATTGGCTTGTCATTTACTTTTATTTATGATTCTCATAATAATAACATATCAATGATATAGGAGGATATATAATATTAACTAATCTATTAGCTTTGCAGAAGTAAATAACATAATAATAAATATCTTACATTTAATATGAAAAATATAAAACAATTTTTTAAATTAAATGAAATAAATTTTAATGAAAATGTTAGAAATAAATATTAATTCATAAAATATGTTAAAACTTGTTTTTTGAGCAGTGATCTTGCTAGATATTACTTGAAGCATTTCATAGACAGGAATTAGATATATTATTTTAATAATTATATATTTTTATATTAAAAATATTTGATGATCTTAGGCATATAATTTTACTGAATAACTTTATAAAAAAAATAATAATAAAATAAATATTTTAAAGATAATAATAGAGAAACAAATATTTTAAAATTGACAAAAATCATTAAAATACACAACTTTTTTTAAATAAAGCTTCTAATGAATCTATATATTGACCAAGTTTGTTTTTATTTTAAATATCAATTAACTTTATTCTTCTAGATATTACTAATCGCTCACATGTATTAGATGTCATATCACAAAGTTTAACTGAATATTATGATAAATTACGTGATATTCAACATTCATTGCAAAGGTTAGATGATAAAGTAGCATCTCATGATGCCCTTGGGGATGCAACAAGAGAACCTCGTCATTTAGAGAGAATGAAAGTATGTAAATTTACTTCTATTACTTTTTTAACTCTGCTTTTAATTTATTAATTAAAATATATTATTATAGTCTTTTGTAATTGAAGCTGATGATATTCAAAAACAAATTATTGACTTGAAAAATTATGTCAAGAAGTTTCTTATAGAAGGAACATCATCATCTAATGTCACTCATATAAATAAAGAAATTGAAACAGTGGAAAAACATTATCAGAATACAAATCAGAAACTTCAGAATCGATTAAATGATTTGGAAGCTGCTTCAGAAATAATATCAAAATTTTCAGTAAGCAATTTAAATTTTATAATTCATTCTTAATAAATATAAATATTAGGGAATTATTAAAATATTTCTGTTGATTTTAATTTATGTTTGTAAATGAAATCTATTTTTATTATAATGAAATATAGTTTAAATAATATACAGGAATCCTCCAATGTACATCATCCCATATTTATTAGTGTTATTTCAGATCAATTTATTAATGAAAGTGAGCAAATTAATCTCTACATTCTATTATGCTGCTTACATGTTATCAATAAATTGATATGTAAACTGTGAGTAATTTGCATCTTACATACATATAAGTTGTCTTTCCCCCAAACAATACATAATTCTATTCATTGAGCTAGGACCCAAACTTGAGCCTGACCTCTGGGTGAAAATCCAAGCCTCCTTCACTGATTTAAAGTGAAAAATGATCAATCATGTGGAACTATGTTGTGCTTCATCCTGGATAATCCGAATTCCATTCCAGATTCCATATTTTTTCAAGAAGGATTTAGCATGGTTCATTGAACCAACCAATCCTTTACTTTGTAGCCAACTCATTACAGATTAGGGAGCCTATGGTGAATGCTGGAATATCACTGCATTTAGTTACTTCCAGCAGAAAAGCAACATAAAACAAGAAAGACTTCACTATAAGTATGAACCTCATGAATAAATTTTTCAAAGAATGGGACCTAAGGATTGAATCCAGGTTTTTCAGAATAGAAAACTGAAATGTTTTTACACAGCCAGTCTGGCCAATTTATTTAAGCTATGTTTAAGAACTTGTTCATTACATATTCATTATTACTTGGATCTTAGCAATTATTCAGATATCATGGCTGTAGTTCAAGAGAGAATGCCAATTCTTAGTTATATTGTCATTTGATTTGTCAGATTTTATATATTTTTTAAATCTTTCACATATACAGAATAAGTATTTCTGATTTTTTTTATCAAAATTTTTTGTCTGAAACCAATCATTCCATGTTTACATTTATGGAAAAATCTGACTCTATATATCTTGAATAGTATCACTGGGTTTGGAATAACCTATGACATAACCTTGGAGAATTACCCTCAATTATGTTATAAAAAAATTTAAAATAAATTGTAAATTAATTTACTTATTTCAAATAATTGAAAAATTAACTTCTGAATGAAACAGTATATTTATAAACATTTTAAATTATTTGAATGTTATTAAAAAATATTATAAAATTAAAAACTTCAAATTAAATATTATTACTCTATTCTATAATCTCTTATATAATAAAATTTTGTAATTATAATCACTGATATAAGATATGGATTTGCATTAAATATTAGCATCAGTGCTCAATATACAACAATTCAACTAGAAACAATTATCCTATATCAGATTATAAACAAAATAATTACATCAATGGTTATATTCTCAGTTTTCCTTGTAAAATATAGGTAGTTAAGTGTTTAGGAATATTATTTGATTCTATGAAAAAACATTATTACAATATCTAACTGATTACTACAAAAAGACATAATCTGCATAATTTTCCTCTATAGTGAATCAAAACAAATATGTATTATAAAAATATGCCTCAATGTGAAACAAATGAAACAGAAAAAAATTCTTTCTAGTGTGTATGTATACACACCCACACATTAGAAAGAATTTTTTTCAGTTTTTTTTTAATTTTGTAGTGAGAGATAAACATCAATCCCTCTTTACAAGATTAAAGTGTTCCTGAAAAATGCTCATAAATTAGAGACTAAATAATCATTAACTACCATTAAAAATATTATTATGTTGTTCCTGAGCTTAAAAATGTCAATCATTTTGTACTGAAATAAGCTGAAATACTATCCATTTATGTAAATAATGATAAAAATTACTTCAATAATTAACATTAATTGTTGTAAAACAATCTAAAAAATGCAATTTTTTAGGTTTTATTAAAGAAAGTCTATAATAAAGAGGCTGACTGCTGAACTGCAATCATTATATAGACTTCCATTCATATAGACTGCATGGTAATGTTGTTGTATATCATTTGTTGTTATCCAACTTCAATTTCAAATTCCATACACTTTTAAACAAAACTTCTATCCCTGCTCATCAATCCCCATTTTCTTAATGCCATTATCCAATCATTTGCTGGTTACTAAATAATCCTATTTTAGCCCCTACTGTAGCTCACATCCCCTCTAGAATGATTAGTGATACTATAGAAGAAGGGATCAAAATGCTGATTTGGATTCAATCCCACTTTTCTAGTGGAAAATCAAAACATTTCCATCCATCCAATGTAGTCAGTGCTGACTTCAAAGTACTTAATCTCCCCATATGTCACCTTTTCATTAAATTACACAAATGCACATATAAGAAATAATCCGAAAATATATAATAAAAAGATATAAAATAGTATATTTTTTAATTTAGAATCATAAATCTACCTACTTTCTTAATAAAATCATAGAAATAACAAGCATTACTTTAATAAATTTGTACTTTTTTTGTTTTAATAGTAGCAAATTTGTTAAGATCATCGATACCAATTTCATTTTATATAGTTATTGTTAAAAGACTGACTAAATATAAGAAGATATTGTCAATCTCAAATAATTTTTAATTATCTTTAATTTCAAAAAGATCTCTCTCTAATCACAGATATAGGAAGTGCTAATAACATTCTTAGATTTATGTTTCATAGCAAACAAAAATTTTTAAGTAATAAACTTACTTTCTCTCCTTATAAGAATCATTGTTTTTATAATCTTCATAATCACAACAGTCAAAAACCTGGACATCTTTATATACTTAAAAAATTTGCCCAGATGGAAAATTAAAATATGTAAAAAGAAAGTTTGGAAAAAAGTGGATGTATGGTAATCCTAAATTTAAATTAGTAACATTAGGTTTCATTAATACAACTATTATTAATTTAAACTCCTATAATATGATCCTGGCTATAAACATCTCTATGCAATGTTTAATTGGCTTAGTATCTCAAGCTGGCCCTGAATGTAGCCAATTTTTGGAATTTATTGGCAGACCCAATCATAAGTCAGCAATTTAGCTTGCAAATGGCCTCGTTGTTTATTAATCTCTGAATGGAAAGTAGTACAAAACTGGAAAGAAAGAAATTGTATCCAAAAGTTGATATCTACTATCTTTTGCAATTTTATAAAATATTCAATGCAAGAAAACAATAACTGTAATAATTCACTATAAACATTAATTTAAAACCAATGACATAATATAATATTGAATGTTTCATCATGAACACAACAAAGAAAATATAACATAAAAAATATAAATTCAATTTTTGCAATTCAAAGTGATGATTATTGCAGTTCAGCTGGCTAAATACAAAGCAGTTATAAAATAGAATATTATTTAGAATTGTAAATGTTAAAGTAATTTTTGTTAGATATGATTTCAATTATGATATCAAAACTTAAAATTTTTAATATATTATTCTGACTTTTCAAAAAACAAAAACTATTAATTGTTAAATGCTTTTACAGAAACTCATATAGTTATGAAGGAGCATTGTTGTTTAAATTATATTAAACTTTGCTCTCCATAACTATATAAATATTTATTAATATAATTTAAACATACATCTTATACAATGAATCACAAGCACTTTAAGCAGAAAAAAACATTATTTTATTATTAGATATATAGTACATAAACTAATAGGAAGTTATTATTAGTATATGATTCATCCATTGTAGTTTATACTGCAGTTTTAGTTCGAGATTCAACAAAAAGCAGCTCTTGCTACAGTCACTATTAGTATATGATTAGCGATATTGCTTTCGTCAGTGACCAGAACAATCAAACAATTTATAAAACCTGAAATTTCTTTTAGTTTTGTACATTTAATAAATTTGTAAGTTTGATAAATTAATATTTGTTCTTTTTATAGATTATTTTGTTGTTTAGTTTAAAATATCCTACAACTTGATAATTACAGGATTTGAGATTTAAATTATTTAATTATAAAAATTTACATTAATTTATGCTTTAAAAATATATTAACTTTTATAAATATATAATGAATTTATATAAAACATGAAAAAATATTATGTTTAATGATAAATTCTTTTTCATTCTATAGAAAATGATGGAAGAAGAAAGCCATTCTATTCCAAATATTTCAATGAAAAAAGGAAATGTTTATTTTGTGGCTGCAGCAGCATGTTGTGGTTCTGTTTCTATGGGAACAGCACTTGCATATTCTTCACCTGTTATTCCTGAATTAGAAAAAACTAAAAGTTCACTTCACATAGATGCTAATATTGCTTCTTGGTTTGGCAGTATTGTAGCAATTGGTGCTATGTTGGGTGCATTAATAGCAGGTAATGCTTTTTATTATCATTTTGTTTCTATGGGGTTGTTTGGAAAGTAATTTCATTTTTTTTTTCATAAAAATGAATGACAATTTTTTATAGTATATAATTGAATAAAACATCTATATATTGACCATTTTGGTCGAACATATTTTGCCATCTTTCTGGTAGTAGCATGATTCCATGTTTGTAGAACTTTTGATCTTTTGTTTGCAAAAAACTCAACCAAGTGATTTTTGACATCCTCATTTGAACTAAATGTTTTGCTGTTTTAAAGAATTTTGTAAAGACTGGCACTCTTCAATTATTACTTGTTTCAATCTGTTGATTTGCCAGGATGAACTGTACAAGAGTTTAGGCCTAATGCGATTGTATGTGCAGTGACACGTAGGTTCAAATTCTCTGATGCAGGGTTTCCCAAACTTTTTCTCTGATGGAGCACTTTGAGGGTTTTGAATTTTGACGGAGCACATTCTGTAATTTGAAGGGTAGGCAATGATACATAATCAATGAATCTTAGAAAAATAAAAAATACTTGTTTCATATAGTATTTATTTTCTTAATTTATAGGAACATTTTATTTTGAAAAATAATTTTAATATACTAAATAAAGATTACCTTATTTGGATTTTTTTGATTAACTATCTCTATCATCTATCCTTAGCATGCCATTAATAGTATATGCCATTCAAGATCATTTACTACAGAAGCTTGATATGCTACATATAATAAGAATAATCAACAGAATTTTACAATTGCAATTTGGCCTGTTGTAATCAGTTTATTATAATTGTTTTAGGATTTTCAAAAAAGTAGCATGAGTTTGATGTTGAATCCTAAATGTTTTCTGGCTGAAATTTTTTTTTTTAAATTTTTATGAAAATTTGAATATTTATGATGAACAACTCACTTGCTTTTACGAATATCACCAAATAAAACAAGCACTTATAGCAAGTAACAGTCAAAATT
>WUQG02006999.1:0-12065 GCA_011317285.2 Androctonus mauritanicus
TCACTGTAAATATGGGTTCATTTTATGCCGATTCGATTTGCGCCAGCTTTTGTAGGAACGGAACTGCGGCGTAAACCGAGGGCTACCTGTATACTGTTTGTTAATACATATTGATTTTGTTTGCATTAAATGACCAAATTATAATTTTAAATAGAATTGAGGTCCCATATAACAAAGAAATACATTTTGCATTATATGAACGTATATATAAATTACATAAGCTATATATGAATCAAGTATCAAAAAATACGAATCTTAATTGCAATAAATAAATGCTAAATGTTCCTAAATATAGCATTTCAAATGCATATTTAGCTATATAATGCAATACTATTCCATTTGTAGCAGATATTTTTTTATCTGTTACTATTTGGAAAAATCAGAATGGTGAATTACAAAAGTGAAAATAGCACACTCTCTGGTTGCTATGGTTTCATCAGATAATTAAAAAAATAATTTTTTTTATTAAAATACTTTCATTTTATGAATAAAATGAAATCAGAAAGTAATTTCATGTGATAGTTTCAGTTAGGGTGTGAAAATGTCAGATTCATCTATCTTGTTATACTTTACTGTTCTATTGTATTATATAAGCAGTACTGAAATTTTTTTCATTGCATTATATAAATTCTCATGTTATATAAGTACTGTAGTATATGGAGATCTACTATAACTGAAATTTTATCTGATGAAATAATCTTACTCTAATAGGATTGCATGCTATTTATAGCATGTAATTCTATTAAAAAATGCTATTTCCCATTGGATCTCTCATTATTGGAATTGTTTCCAGGAGTCAATAAAAAATGGATAACAATGAAAATAAAATAATATATGAAATATTATTATTATTAATATAAAATTACATTACATTACGATAAGGGTGGCAAATCTTTGGAACCATTCCAAAAGTATACGCTCGAAAATTTAGTCATAATAAGACTTGCTATTGATATACAATAAATTCCCAATTTTCTTGGATTGGATTATCCAGGTTGAAATTATTAATGTTTTATTTTATATATGATATTTAAAAGATTTTTAAATATCCCAATTTTGTTTCTTTATTGTATCATAGATAATTGGCAATCAAAATTAGAATCAAATTAAAATTAGATATTGCAAATAAATTTCTTGCTTCCATTTTCAGTAGATCATGAAGCATTTACATATGTATGTATGCAATTTATATTTTTTTTAATATTACCATAAATTCATATTGCAGCTCAGAGAATTCATATTGTTCATAATTCTAATTTTTTGAGTATTTGATGGATTATGTAAGAAATCAGTTTCCAAGGGAATTAATTTTTCAACTAACTTGTTTAATTGGAAGTCTCCTATATTGTTTGAAATTCAAATTTGCATGAAAAGAGTGGTTTTTACAAAAATTTAAACAATTTTTGCACATATTTTTAAAAATGTTTGTTATTCTTGTGCAAATAATGTATTTGTCTTATTAGCAGAATATTTTTATGACTTTATAGTCAGAAGAATATAGTTCAGATTCATAATAGATATATTATTTGAACTAATGTATAAATTTAGTGATTATATATTTGTAGATAAATATAAAATATTCAATGTATATCAGCTAGTAATGTATTTTTAATAAATGTTCAAACAGACTGCACAACAACACAAAACTATAATTAATATATTCAGAAGCCCTCTAGCAGTCAAAAGATTGTATTCAGAAACGTTTTCAATGTTCTCTGCGTCTTCCTCAGCTACATAAGAGTTTCCTACTCTTATGTAGTTGAGGAAGACGCTGAGAGCGTTGAAAACGTTTCTGAATACAATCTTTTGACTGCTAGAAGGCTTCTGAATATATTAATATATTTTTATTTGTGTACAGTGGAGCTTCAGTGTAATATGCTTTACTAGTATACACTATATATAATATGATCATGATATGGTTTTCAGATTTCAAAGTAATTTCATATACATGTAATTTGTTTTATGTGCTGATTTCATTTTTAAGAATAAAATGAATAAAATTATAATATGAATTTTGTATTTAAAATACCAAATTGATTTAATTGACTCACTTGGTATGATAAATTTTTGTATTTTTTTCTATAATCTGATTCTGCATTTATCATAATCTTAATTGTTTGGATCCAACTTACTATATTATAGAGAAGGGATAGCAAATAGGATTTGAGCTGTGTGCCAAAATATGGTGAAATTTATTGTGACGTTTTTTCCATGCCATGTACAGGGTATATAGATAAGTACATATAATAAAATTAACCAAATATAAATACAATGTATAATAACTAAGACAAATTGTAATAATATTCAATATAAAGAAATAAAAATATAAAAATTACCAATTTAAGTTTTTATTAGAAACCTTTTGTTTCATATTATTCACAAGATTTTTTTTATGTCAGGCCAATATGTTGTTGATTGCAGAGAAATACATGCTGCAATCAACAGAGGAAGATGCTGCCAAATCTTCCTCTGTTAATCTGTTCCTCACATGATTTAGTGTAGGAAAAAGACTTTCACAAAAGAATAAGTGGAAGAGAAAACTATTAACAATGAGTTTGCTAATTGTTTGATAGAAGAAAAAATATTTGGCATGCTATTTTATGCTTCTAATATTGTGTTTCAGTACAATATATAATTATATCTTTTATATATTAAAATAGATCACACAATATTTATTGTGATTAAACAGTAAGCTAATAATCTTACATTATCAAAATCACATTTAAAACTACAAAAATAATGAGCATTAGAAATGATATGATAATTGTATGCATTCTTTATTAGGAATATTTTAAAATAAAAATAAAGATAAAAACGAGCCACAGAACATATTGTGCAAACCCACAAAAGCAAATATCAATTATTACATTTAGTCTTATTTGACCTCGTACTTATGATTGTATTGAATGGCCTCTGCTTTCTATGAAATTTGATTGAATGCAGAAATGAATTTTGCATATGTATGCATGCCATCAAGAATTTTTCCTGTGCCAAGCTTGGCTTACATGCCACTAATTTGTCATCCCTGCTATATAAAGGATTCAATTGTATTTTGTTTTTTTTTTTTCTTTTCTATAAGATATTTTTATTTAAATTAATCCATGTAAAATTTCATATCAAATTACTTATAAGAAAAAAATAAGTAGAATTCAATTAAGTTTTGAATTAATTTTTATTTCTAAATATTTTTCGAAAAAATTTATATAAAAAGATCAAAATTTTTTTAATCAAATTATCAATAAAATTCATTAATTTTGGTATTGAATTGATGTAAATTTTAATGATATATTGAATAAACTCATATATATTAATATTTCAGTAATAATTTTAAAATGTAAAATACTTTTTTCTTTTAACAGGAATATATGATGGCAGAGAAAAAAAATGCATTATTGTGGCTAATTAGAATGGGTACTGTAATGTTTACGGTGTTATACATGATCCCTTTATTTGGGTAGGTAATATCTTTGATTTTTTTAAAACAATTTTTTAAATAATAAAACACTTTTGATATAATTTAATAAAATTTTATAGGATTTATTCTTGAAGAGATTATAAATTTGCATAACATTTTAGAAACAAAATATTTTTAATATAATATATTTTTAACTGCTATAAATAATGTTAGAATAAGAAAGTTTTAATTTTAAAATATTCATTTGAATCTAGCATGAAAATATAAGAATATTGACATATTTCCTGTTAAAAAAAACTAATATATTTTGTCCATAGTAACGACTTCTACTACACACAATTTTCATGTTCAAAGTGAAATAGTTTTTATCTTTTTGATGATATGATTATATTAAGTTTATATGAAATATGACAATTTTCTAATTTTCTGTTAAATATGTAATTTTTGATGTTCTAAAAATTGTTATACATATGCATTTTTGAAAATAAATTTTTGAATTAAAACTCTAATGAAGCACTATAAATCACATTAAGATTACAGGAGTTCTCCAACTTATGTTCTTGACAGTATTAGCAGATCAAATTTACTTTATAAATATTATGGAAAATTAAAAACAATTTATTAATGTTTTTAATTTTAAATAAGTAAATAAATTAATGATGATAAAGCTGCTCAAATTCTAAGAGAATCTTATGATAGATTAGAAAATTGCATGGTGATTTGAAAATTTTTTATGAAATGAAATATAGTAATACCCCAACTTACATAAATTCAGAGATATGTAACCTCTTATCCTTCCCCCTTGCCCATTTGTTTGTTTCACAATTACATAGTGTATATAAATGTATGTTCATATTTCATTTGCAGATTTGTTGATTAAGAGTCTTTAATTACAACTACATATTATAAACTTTTATAACTTGTTGTTTTCTTAGTAATAAAGAGCCATTTAAGAACCTAATATGTATGTACCTGAAATTAGATTTGAGAATCTGTAGGTACCCCAATTATGTAATTTTTGGCTTAGGTTATGCTTCTCCTTTCCACCTATTATGTAACTCAGATATTACTATACAGATAATCCTCAGACTTATGACAGAGTTTCATTTTGAACCCTGTCATAAGTCGTAAATGCCAAAACTTTATGGATTTCTCACTAATAATGTTTACTAGGATATTATACATTATTTTCATAAAGAACATCAAACTTCAAGAATCAGACACAAAAAAAAAGAATGCTTTTCATATATCACTCCATTGAGCAGGAACTCAAACCCATGGAGTTGTATTAACTAAACACAGAATTTACTAATTACATTATTGTCAAAAGTCAAGGACTACCTGTACTTTAAAATGTTCTTATTAATCAGAAAATTTCATATTAAAAAAATTTAAGAATAATTTTTTAATAAAATTTTTTATTTTAATTTCTATTTAATTTTAAATACTGAAAATTAACTTAAGGAATATTCATTACAATTTGTTTTTATGTCATTATTGATTTTTAAAAGTTAGTTTTATTTCATTTCTTACATTAAATCATTCAGAATAAGTCTGAATTATTATATTTTTTATTAAGAAATTTCTCACAAGTTGGTTTAATAAGTTTTATAATTAATTGCTATTCAAACAGTAAACAGTTCAACAGTAACAGTATTATATCAGTTTCATGAAAAAAAAATTTACATACAACTACTGTTTAATATTGTACTTTTACAATATGGGTTTACTTTAATATGATTAGAAAACTTCTGCAATCCTTGCTTAACACAGTACTTGTATAAGAAAGTTTCAGTCTTACACATTTTGAGAATTGTGGTAACCTATATATAACACTGCATTTTTTAATTTTTGTGTGAGAAAACCCTGTTATTATGTTTGGTATATTTTTCAATATTTCCATTCTTTTTACAAATCCCTATTATTGACTTGTTAACCATTGTGAAAAACAAAAAATTATTGGAAAATCTCAATATTTTAGGACTGCTTCAATTGAAAGGAACACAAAGTCCAAAAGAGAATTTCAAAAATGATTAGTGCTATACCATGAAATTTTCAGATTTGGCATGCAAAACAATCAAACCCAGATTACTAATTTTTTAAAAAACGTCAAAGGATATACAAAATCTAAATGCTATAGAAAAAGTTCAGAAGGTGAAAATAAACAGGAAAACATTCTTGTTTGATTGTGGTTAGTAGTAATGAAGAGGAAAAAAATTAAATGGAGGTATATATTATCTAGCATATATGTATCATAGTTTGTAAGATGTTTGTTTAGTTGGTATTATTTTTAATGAAAATAAAATGGTATATTTTTTAACTTTTGGAATATAATATCCATTTTTATATTGATTCTTTGTCTTATATAATATTATTTCATATTACATGAGATTTAATAGGAACCTAAGTATTATGTTATACAAGGATTACCTGTATTAAAAATAATGTATGAAATTAATTAAAATTTAATATAAAAATTTAATTTGCCAATTATGTATTTTATATTCATTTTCCTATGTTGCTTATACAAAATGAACAAACACATTGTACAGTGGTACCTCGACTTAAGAGCTTAATTCATTCCGTGACGGAGTTCATATCTCAAATTACATGTATGTCAAATCAATTTTCCCCATTGAAATGAATTGAAATGCCATTAATCCATTCTGGCCACCCAAAAACACTGCATTTTTTTGTTATACATTTTTAAATAAGAAAAAATGTGCTTATAAATAATGAATGCACACCATCCGCTTCTTCTCGGCACTGTTCTTCATAGTCACTTTTTTTGGATTCGTGATTGTAAAAACAAAATTTTCCAAAATAACTGCAAGCACAAATGAGAGCACAGCACTGATGCTTCCACTGTGAGCTAACTGCTTAAAGTAGGGATGACTTAGCTGTTGTATTAGAGAGAAATATAACAGCTGAGTTGGTATTTCTCTCTTTAATACAGTATTGTAATAAAAATTGATCTGTAAATTAATTTTATTACTTAACAAAGGTCTCTCACACACTGTTAATAACTGTTAATCCCTAGACTGGGAGAGAATCCCGGTAGTGCCCTCTATAATTTGCATAAGATTTAACACCATTAGGCCTAATTGTTTTTTTATCCATATTTTATTTTTTTCTAGAAATATGAAAGTGCTAGAAAAATTCTAATCTATCAGGAAGTTATATTAATATGTATACTATATTTTGCTGTTGTTAATTTTTTTCCTGCATTAATTTTTTTTATTTTATTTTAAATGGTCGTATTAAGAGGTTAACAAAAGTCTGTCACAGAGGCAAAGTAGGTGCTACCTGGGGCAGATATTATGCTCTGGGCAACAGTTACTTTACCACTAGCCACTGCTTGTAACCCGAATTTTAGCTCACAACTCAAAGCAAGAGAGACTGCTTGTATCTCGAAAAACTTGTAAGTCAAGGTACCACTGTATATATACTCCTATATGTAATAGTGGCATATGCAGGATGTCTGCAGGATCTGAATTTTTTTTTAAAAATAAGTATCACAAATTATACAAGTACATTTTCTTAAATGATGAATAAACAGAAAAATAATGTTTTTCAAAATTTAAAGTGATTAATGCTTTTTACTATTATTAATGATCAAAATTATTTTCTAGTTTTCCATCCAGATGATAGTAATTTTAAATTCCTGATAAATTTTCAAAATATCTATAGTTCCTGTACTAAATGTACAATATTTTTATGTGTAAATAATTCTTATTGGTATTAAATATGTTTAAGTAATGTATTAAATATTCACTATTATCTGATATAGTCACTTGCCAACTTATATAAATTAGACTTTATATAAAATATTTTCCTTAATTAAATTTTTTCAGATATATAGCATAAATAGCTACTGTATTTATAGGTAACAAGTCTGAAAATGTTAGTTTGCATTATTAAAAACTTCATATTGCATGACTTATTTATTGATCTTAGATATATTACTTTATTACTGGTATGATATTCTTCCATTCTGATGTGTCTCATTTTCAGTCAGAGAACAGTATGGTGTTATAATATTGTATAAGTGAAATCATTGTTGTCATCTAACCTCGAGATTTTAATCCAGAATTTTTGTTAAAAATTATTTTTCCGACTTATGTAAAATTCAACCTGCATAAAGGTGTGAAAATATAATTCTTTTTACATAAATCAGGGAATGGTTGTGTATATTATTTGCAAAATTATATTTTTGAAAATTTATCTTAATGGCCATATAAAAGTACTAAATGATTTTATATCACTGAACTCTCAGTTATTTTTAAATAATAATTGAGAGTTCAGTATGTATGTCATACTGAACTCTTAATATGACCATTTAAAATAAAATAAAAATTAATGCAGGAAAAAAAATTAACAACAGCAAAATATAGTATACATATTAATATAACTTTCCAATAGATTAGAATTTTTCTAGCACTTTCATATTTCTAGAAAAAAATAAAATATGGATAAAAAAAAAAAAAAACGATTAGGCCTAATGACGTTAAATCTTATATTATCTTAAATTTCTTAGAAAACAATAATCCATCCAAGTTGACTTTTAGTCTGCTTTCCAAAAGAAAGTAAGGTTTATGAGATCATCATGATCTTATTTGTCTGTGAGAATGTTCCTCATTAATAACTTAAAACTAATTAGTATATTTTAGTAATGATTGAAGATGATTTTGTAACATATTTTAATCCATTATTTTTAATCATTCCAAAATAAAGAACATGTTTGAAAAGTAAGTGATCAATTCTTTCTAGAACTGCTGCTTTGGTGTTTGGTAGTAATTTAAGAATTCATAAAATTCAAAAACATACTCTACTTTGAATTGTTATTTTAAGAAAATAACATGACTAATCCTGTTAGGAAGAGCTTATATATTACAGTGAATTTTAAATATGTGGTGTGTGTGTGTGTCTCTATATATATATATATATAAATGTGCATCTAAAAGAGATATATAAAAATTAATATTATTGAATTTTTATATTAACAATGTTAATATAGTTAGTTTATTTTTTTTATATGGTATAAATTGTTAATCATTGTTTTCAGAGTTAATCCTTACAATTGTTATTACAAGGCTTTAATGAGTAATGCTGCCACAAGTGCCCTGCGTCTCCATCAGCGCTTACAAAATGTGAGATTCAGCTTCACACGAGAATTTTTTTCTCAGTTATTTCTAGAGGATAGTTTTCATTACCTCTTTTATTCCCTCATTTTTCTCTATGTATATCCAATGACTTGTATCCTTTAATTATCTGCTTTGTAATTGTTTATAATATAATAATGTAATGAACTTTTGTAACTTGAATATTAATTAAGAAATACCAATTTCATATTCTGAAATTAAAGCTGAAATAATTTATGGTTCTTTAACATAAGTTTAAATATTTTAGATTTTAAATGATATAATGAATTTAATATTCTTTTTTATTATGCAGATATTGATTCTCAATTCTAAGAAATAAGAAAGCTATTAAATTATAACATTTTATTGTGAAAAAATTGTATGAATTTTAATCATTTGTATATCTGGTTGAAAGTTATTTATATACCAAATTTGAATTTCTCATTCTATTTTTTAGAGATGCATCTTTTTTTTTTTTTTTGCAATGGAGTGTATATAAAATATAAACTTTATAAATAATAATAAGCATTTATGTTTTTATTTTCCTTAATGATTATACAGTGGTTCTGTTACCAATATTCCTTTTTGCTGTACTGCATTGTTCAAGCTATTCTTTGACATTGCTGGATGTAAGAATTTTTATAAATATAATAATTAATATAATATTGATATTTTGACAATTGGTTTTTCATGACAAATGGAACAAATCCATGTATCATATAAGTCAAATTTAAAATTATCCTATATTTAGCATGATAAATGTTAAATATGGGATTGGTCAGTTTATTTTTGGTTCATATATAGGGTGTTTCAAAAAGAATGTCCTGATTTGAAAATTGTATATCACTGTAGCTATGAACCACAAATGAATGCGACTTGTGCCATGTAAAGGCCTTTTCTCAGAATTTTTTGTGCGGTTTCTGTTAGAAAAGTTTATAGCCCTTTCTTTTTTTGAGGAAAACACTGTTATGGGAAACTCCTATTCTGAAATGCTGCAGGATTGGCTACTTCCATAGCTGAATGAAGACTCTGAAGATTACATTTTTCAGCAAGACGGAGCACTTCCACATTGGAATCTGGTAGTTCATTGATTTCTAAATTAAACATTGCCCCAACCTTGGATTGGACATACGGGACCTCATTACTTAGCACTACACTCTTGGCCTCCAAAATCTCCAGATATCACATCTTGTGACTTTTTTATGGGGATATATAAAACACTGTGTTTATGTTCCTCCATTACCTGCTGATTTGGATGAGGTCAGAACAAGAATCACAGCTGCAGTAAATTCTGTAACAGAAGTCACTCTCAGACACATTTGGGATGAATTCAACTATTGGCTTGATGTTATCCATGCAGCAAATGAAGGGCACATTGAGCATTTGTAATTGTGGTGAGTGAAACTTTAGGCCTTCATACTTGGTAATTTATTTTATAATTGTATCACATTTTCATTATTAAATATAATTATTTGAAATTGGATCATTCTATTTGAAACACACTGTATTCTGAACTCTAGTTTATTGCAAATTCCTCAACTGGTAATAAAACTTTGATTTTAATAAATTTAATAATCAAAATTTTGTTTAATGTATATCTTAAGTATATCAATTTGTTAATTATCAAAAAATTAATAATTTATGACCAAAGAAAATATTTACCCTTATACTATATAATTGTAAATATCTGAGAAGTTTATAGAATTGCATGATAAATACTTGCCAGTTATTTCTTTATTAAAAATTAATTGAAAATTAAAAATAATATTTTTGTAGCCATCAATTAAGAATTGTTTTTGCAAAGCATTGAAAATGTGTATTTGAACTGGCAGATCTTCAAATTGTTAATATATTAAAATTCTTCTAGCAGAGAGAGACAAAAAACAAACTTCATTAAAATCAGGTATCTCCCTAAGAGTCTAGCATTTCAAAATGCTAGTCCATAGAGAAAACAGTCTTTCTCAAAAACAAAATTATAGTTTGTTATTTCATGTGCTTTTAGGAAGGTAAGAAAAGTAATTATAGTTTTTTTTGTTTATTTGAAATTTTAATTAAATAATAATAAGTCATACAAGATATATCCTGAAGAATGTTGCTTTTCTTTTCTGTGATCTAGCATTATGCAGACTTTTTTCTAACATAGATTCTATATATGAGGGAGGCCAAAAAGTTCTTACTCTCGCTATGTTATATGTGTGCTATAGATGTGTAATTGTAAACAATGATAGGTTACTATCTTACTAATATGCAAGCCCTTTTTTTTGTTTGATTGGTCCTGTTTAACCAGAGTTAGAAATGTGATAGTAGAAGAAGGTTCATGCTGGATAAAACTGAGTATCAAGCCATGATACAGTTCCTTCATCTTCAAGGGAAAACTGTACATCTCATTTATGAAGAGATGTCAGCTATGTATGGTGAGGAATGTCCATCATATAAGACTGTGAAGCAATAGAAACTGGAATTCAAATGTACTAGCATCAGCCTACAGTACGCCCAAGAAAAAGGCTATCCAGCAAGGTCATGTTGTCTGTGTTTTTGGACAGCAAAAGTGTCATATTGACAAATTACTTACAAAAAAGGGTTGATGATAATGGGCATACTCAGAAACTTGCTACGAAAGTTTGCGACAGTATCAAGGAAAACATACTTTTTGATAACTGCAGAAACAGTGACTTTTCTGTGCAAATATGGTTATGAAATCTTGCCCCATCCTCCCATATTTTCCCAACCTCCTGGCACACTTCCTTCACACACTTCTTCCTGTTTCAAAATATGAGAGAACATTTGCGAGAAGGAAATTTCTTAAATGATGAAGAGGTCATTACTGCTGTGGAGAGTTGGTGTGCCTCTGAATCTGCCAGTTTCTACAATGATTGGATTAAACAACTGTTCCACAGGTGTGAGAAATGTATATTCCTAGGATTTAACTATATAGAGAAGTAAGAGTTTGAGGATCAAATTTTAGATCCTTAGCACATCCATGATGAGGGTAAGAACTTTTTAGTCTTCCTTTGTAGAGAAGAAACTTATTATTTTTTGGTATGTTTTTTAAAAGAAAAATAAATACTGTTTTCTTTCTGACGTATTCAGGAAAAATTAAGATAAATATTTCAAAAGAAAAAATTGATTTAGAATCATTTCATTGTATTAAAAAAAATTATTTCTATCATGTTCTTTGTGAAAATAGTTTTAAATATAATAGAAATGAAATTTTAAAATAAAATTTATGTAAAATATAGTTTTTTAAATAGCTTTAAAATTAAATTTATATATTCTATTTGTTTTTAATGTTTTCTTTCAAAAAGGCAAAGTATATTAAATCATCATAGTGTGTGTGTGTTGGTTATCTAATAAATACTCTTGAATCAGTTGATTGATCATCTTACTGAATTTTGTAAATATCTGTCATTGAAAACAGCAGCTCGTGCATAAGCACTACGGAATGGCAGCACTCCCAGATTTTCTCAATACATAAATATATTTATTAATTTATTTATATTTGCTTGTAA
>WUQG02007010.1:0-32910 GCA_011317285.2 Androctonus mauritanicus
CTCTTATTTTTACTGACGAAAATTGGAATATTATCCATTAAACAAAATTAAATATGCACAATCAAAATCATTATATATATATACACACACACACACACACACACACACACACACACACACACACACACACACACACACACACACAAAATAAATTTTTCTCAAATAAACTATATTTGAGAAAAAAATGCTACAGAAATCAATGTTTTTAATATTTTAAATATTATATACTGTATATTTATTGAAAATAATTATTATTTTTTTAAATATTAGCCAATTATTTAAGAAATATATTAAATAAAAACATGTTTTTATATTATAATGTTTCAAAGTTTTAATGTTTTATATAAAAAAATCATATTAGATATTAAATTCTTTCGTTAAATTATTTTATTTTACTTTAGGTATTTTTTAATGCGGTGGAAAGTTTATTTTTCGACACAATTCTTCAAAGGAGAAAAAAATAATTCTTATAATAGCCTACTTAAAATTTTCGCACCGACTAGCAAGGTATTATTTATTTAATATTGTTTTAAATTATATTCAATTCATTATTTTTTGTGTTTCTCTTTAAAATGGTTTGAATATATTTATTTAATCTTCAGTTTTATCTGTTCAGTAATAAAGTATTGAATTTTTAATACTGCGATGCAATTTAAAGGGTTTAAACTTGAATTATGACACATATAAGTATAGGAATATTTAATAATTTTGCCGTTATATCGAATTACATTCGCTAAAGTAGACTTCGGATCAATTTAAACAAAGTTAACAGCAATTTAATGAAACAGATGGGACTCAAATATCGACGGGATAAAGTAATATCGAAATCATTTGTTTTTTAAAATATTTACATAAAAAAACAAGCAATTATGGAAAGAATTGATCTCCTACATTCCGAGAGTGTCATTTATTTTGGAATGATTAATAATATAAGATTCAACAGCATAATCCTTATGTTGAATGTCATAAAAATCTATCAAATAGTTCTATAGTTATTATAGGAAATCTCTGATGTTTCAACATCCTCCATTTTTAATGGATGAAACTATAGCGTTAATTAATCTTATATCGAATTAGCTTTAACAGCCTGATTGTTCTGCTAAATCTCATAAAAAATCGATCAAAAAGTACAAGTCATTATGGAGAAACCTTCGAAATTTGAACATACGTCATTTTAAAATGCTTGAAGATAAAGGGATAATTAATCTATCACCAATATCAATTAAATAAATTAATCTTCCTGCCAAATCTCATAATAATCCAACAATTAATTCAGGATATATTAAGAGAAGTTTGAATCTCCTCCATTTTTAAGTGGATGAAACTAGAAGGATGCAGCGTCAAGATTACCATTAAATAACAGAATATCATTATGGAATATCATGAAATCTATTATTTAATTCAAAAACTATTATTAGAGAAAATAAACTCACTGTATGGTAATCTAATAAGTCTCAGCTTTCTTCGAAAAGTAGACTAAAATTTGTAAGAAAGTTAAAGAAAATTGTATTTAAAACGGAATTATAATATATATAAAAATATATATATCATAAATTTTTTGACATGTTTAAAATGAATCTGAAAAAACAGTTATTATTTAAAATTCATTAAACTACCTAACTTAATAATGCATCAGTAATATTATTTAATCTTTAATGTCGAAACGAATCTTCTGTTTATATTATAGAAAAGATCAATTTTCAATTTACATTCATTTTAAGAATAAGGAACTGGCGAATTTTTTTTTTTGAGAAGAAAATTAATTTTCGGCACCTTAAAGCAATTTGCAAAATAAACTAACCCTTACTTCATCATTCGATAAGTATACGAGTAAAGAAAATTTCGTACATATCGATAATGCAAATCAATAATTTAATCCGGATCATTGCATTTTCCACTCTATTAAATTAAATTATTCCATTTACTTTCATGAATTTACTCTTTATAACAAGTTTTAATAGAGTGTTGA
The DNA here is from genome assembly GCA_011317285.2 of Androctonus mauritanicus. Classification (NCBI taxonomy): domain Eukaryota; kingdom Metazoa; phylum Arthropoda; class Arachnida; order Scorpiones; family Buthidae; genus Androctonus; species Androctonus mauritanicus. Next base: position 1,970 of record WUQG02007010.1, read on the forward strand.
ATATTCTAGTGAATCGTAAATTTTTCAATATTCTTATGAAATATATATATTTAAAAAAAAAATCCATCTACAAAGAATTTTCGATTTTATTATGCGGAAGTTATAAATAACGTTTATAGTTAAAATTTTTTTTTTTCCGAGTAATGAAATTTCAATGATCATATCATTTATAGAATATTTTTAATAGAATAGTTTTATATATTTACATTTATTTAAAAATTATAATTTGGCGATGTATTTCTACTGTCAATATGTATTCATATTTCTCTACTAATTCCAATACTATACAGTGCTTCTCTAACATTAGAAGCGCTGTTAAGGTAACATTCTAGAAACTTTAACCATTCGTAAGTCTTTTCAAACCCATTTCCAGTGCATCCACCGGGTCCACCAAGATGGATACGAAAATAGTCCACACAATCTACTTTATCATTCCCGTTACAATCTTTATTGATTCCGTAAGCCTTCATATAATTTTGTATAGTTTGTTCGGCACAAGTCATATTCTTGGAACACTGTACATAATTATCTAGAATAATATATATATATATTTAATATATAAAATTATATAATTTTGTATTTTAAAAACATTTAACAAACTACCAAATTCGCTGTCTGAATAAAAGTTTCCGAGTTTCTGTCCGTCTATCCAGTAAGCGTAACTTAACTTATACGGTCCACACAGGAAAAGGCTGCTGTTATCACAGGTAAATGAGATATCGCAATCACTCTGTGCCTAAAATAAAAGTTAAATGTTTGAATAATTCACGATTTTGCCGCCACATAAATTTTATTTTATAGGCCTGCATTTAACTATAAAATCACCTGACAGAAACAATTTAGACACCTCCTATCAACCAGATCATAATCGCAGAATATATATGCTGCTGAAAGATAAAAAAAAAACATTTTAAGTTAGTCATTTAATTTTTTTTTATTATTAAAAGTTGAAGAATTAAATGACTAACTGATGATGTATGTTTGATAGTTTAATTATTATTTTTTTAATTATAAAAATTTTTGTAAGAGTTAAACTCCATTAAATAATTTAAAAATGTATTAACATATATTATTAAAACATAATATGATACATTTATATACATATGATTATAAATGTTTACTGTATAAAAATATTTCCTTTATTTATTTTTCAAATTGAGTAAAAATAACAAAAAAATTAACTTTTATTTTATTTTCTAATTAAAAAAAAAAGTAATCTTGTAGTTTAGAGTACTGTCATTTTACTTACCTGAATAGTACTCATGGTAGTACTTTACAAACTTGTTCAGGATAATCATATAGTTTATAAAATCAAAAATCATGTTATGAACTATTTGATTATGTTTATCATCAAAAATGAAAATTAAATATATTGTTTATAAAATGATTTGATTATTTTATATAAAAATTCCCTATATTTTAATTTTTAAAACAGAAAATCTGACAGCCTGCAGAAGTATATAAAGTACTCAAGAAAGTACTACTAAGGTAAGTAAATGCTTGTCAAGATCCTAAGTTGCAGTATTACTAACATATATATATACTGTATATAATACAAGTATATAAACATATTCATAACATTTTTATTGATAAAAAAATTCAAAATAATAAGTTAAAAAATATATTACTTACTGGTAAACATAATGATTATGATCAGATTTATAATGGCAGCCATTATGCCTGCAATTCTGTAGATTTTAACTTATAATCTAGGAGGGAAAATGATTTTAAACAAAAAATAAACGATTATAATACATTTCCTAGATAAATTATACTTAATATTGTTTGTTATGTTTAACATCTACATGTCATAAAGCTAATCAAAACTTATTTCGAAAGAGGAAGTAAGACAACCAGTTCAAGATCAGCATACAACTTCGCCATTTTCCTAAATCAGGTAACTATAAATACAGTATATATGCGAAAAGAGGTAAGTAAACTTATCAACTAACGTACCGTATGCACTTCGGAACAAAATAGTTTCACTTTACCTTATTTATAATAGAAGGAAACGTCATATACCTGTATTACTTTATTTTTAATAAAAGGAACTTCGTATACCTTTATTACCTTATTTATGCGTAATAAAAGGAAACTTCATTTATGATTAATGTTTAATTTGATTGGTCACACCGATATCCTATAACTTTTTTTACTTAATATTCTTCGTAATTAAAATATACGACTAATTTAAATAATAATGTTATTAGTATATTATTAAAATACAAAAATAACTTTTAATAAAATAACCGATCGAAAAAAATATATATAAATATATATATATATTTGAATTATTTTTGTTAGTAGTTATTGTTTTAGTCGACAGATGGCAATACTTTGTTCTGCTAGTCGGTTTGCCAGTCGTATGTTGATGTAAACGTGACGTAGCGATTTCCGTCCTTGGAGTATTACTGGATTCCTCTTTATAAAATCCTTAGAGTAATATTTTCGTTATTAAATTACTTCAGGAAATTAAGACTCTGGAAATGATTGTGCTAGTTAACAGTTATCGACTTTATCTGTTGTTTCTAGGATACAATGTTAATTAACTCTTGATTCGAAACTATAACTGGATAATTAGTAAGCGACTATTGTTTAATTGAAGGTAATAAGAATGATCCTATCGAAATGAATACTGTTCGTTCAATGAAATAACCTTCTTTATATTCTCAAGAAGTAGAAAATTTTATTTATCATTAACTTTTTTTAATGAATGCGTTTTTTTTTTAAACGAATGCATTATATTTCCCGTCGAATTTTTAGCCTATAACGATCGCCATGCCATTGTGTATTCTTCTTATAATTTCTGAACTAATTAGTAGATTTTCGTAAAATTCAGTAATTGTGTTCTGTTCATTAACGGTAATCTCTATGCAGCTCGTTTTAATCCTCTAGCTTAAAACTGTTTAAAAATGGTGGACATTCAAACTTCTTGGCTATCTCTTAATATATTCTGAACTACTTATTAGATTTTTAAGTTGATCCGGATGACACAAATTAATCGTTCATCTACAATCGTTTAAAAATGGCGGATGTTCATAATGTTTCTCCATGATTTTTATAAAATTTGCTACTACTGTGGCCAAACTTTTAAAACTGAACTTGAAAATAAGCTTAATTAATGCTGTAGATTCCCATGCTTAAAAATGATAGACGTTGAAGCCTTTAGCTTTCCCTATGATTACTATGGAGTTATCATCGATCGCTGGGAACTATTTAATAGATTTTTATGGCATCCAATATAGAGGATACACTACTGAAGATAATATCTGTTATATATATTTTAATTTCGTATTTTTAATCAATCTACAATAAGGGGCATGTTTAAAAAATAAGCGATAGAATGCTTGTTATAATTCTAGACTTAGATAAAAAATAGCAACAATAATTTATGTAGTTGGATAAACATAATTATATCTGAGAGCCGGTTGTATAAACGAAGACTAATTTAAACCAGGACTAAGCAAGAAGGTTGCTTTAACCTTGGTCTGCTTGCGCCGAGTCTAAATTTGTCTTGTTTAAACTAAGATTAAGTATTGGTCTAAGCCTTAGATCAATACTTAATCTTAGTTGAAACAAGACAAATTTAGAATCGGCGCAAGCAGACCAAGGCTAAAAGCAAATTTCTTGCTTAGTCCCGGTTTAAATTAGTCTTCGTTTATACAACCGGCCCTGAAAGTTTTAAAAATTTTGCTAAAATGAAAATATATTTTAAATTACTGACAAATGTTATTACTCGTGAAATTATCATCAGAAATATAGATTTTTTTTATAATATTTTTCTGCTTTTGTTCTAGAAAATTAGAATTAAAATTGTTTTGCCTGTGCTGATATCGTTTCTTCGTTTGGAATTTGCATTTCAAATAGTTATTTTGTTGAATATTTAATTGCCTATGAGTATACAAATTCTAAAGAATGTACTCATTTATTTAAGTACTTACTAAAAGTCTTTATCAAAGTTAATTAACGTTAAGTGTGTTTGATAGGAAAGAAAATTCTTTCTTGAAGAGATTACTGCAATCGATACGAGCTACTTTATACCTAATTTTAAGTATGTTTTATCCAATGTAATCGTCGGAAACTTAAAAAAAAAAAAATACTGATTTAAGTTTACGTATGTTTATGTATATATTTCGTGAAAATTTATCTGAAGTACTTACAAATTTTTGAAAAAAGAAAAAAAAAATTTCACGCTGTTTCCGAACATTTCAGAAGAAAAGCAGCGTTACTTTGATTAAATTACTTTATATAATTAATTAATTTAAAACGATCAATAATACTTTAAATTACTTAATTATATAGTTCATTTTTTAATATTTATTTTATTTATATAAAAATTCAAAAATCGTAAATTTTTATTTTAAAGCCGAAAATAAAAATAATGGATTTGTAAATTATACAAATTCCAAAAATATCATCGAAGAAAGATGATTAGCTAATATGACGACGATATTGATCTCTGTTTTTGACGGGAAAATTAATAGTGGAAACAAAAATAATTTCGTATCATTACACCAGATGGCACTACCAACTAATTTTTATCATCTTTTTTATACTGTACGCAAAGAATTTATAATAATTTCTACTCGTCTTAATCTGTGGTGGACACAATAATTTGAAGTGCCGCACCAGCAACATGATTATTTGTAACGAATGCCAGTCGAAATTAGCGTGCGCATTAACTTCATGCATGCTTTAGTTAGTTACACGCATTAAATAAATTAGATACCTCGCAGTAATTAATTGATTTAAATAAACGTTTCGAAGTAATTCTGTATTGTCTGATAAGTATTTTGATGCATTTATAAATGAAATCTGACTTTGCAATGTTTAAAAAATTGTTAAATACACAACAAATCTTAACTGGTTAATAAAAAAATCATTACCATTATGTTTATTTTATAAAGTATAATACGATTTATGCAAATTTTAGTGTGAACGATTTTTGAAATGAACGAAAGGAACGACGCAGGCCTACAACACGATAGAAACTAAATAAGCAAAATAGTAAGATTCTACTTTGACTGCCTCGCGTTTTCGCGGCGCCGCGCGCACATATTAAAGTTAATGTTAATATGCACTCACATGATTGCTAACATCTACTTTATCGAGCACGAAAAGAGCGACAGTCATTAAGGTTCGCTGTAACGCGACTTATTATTCACAGAATCATCGCACTAGGTCAAACGCAATAACTCGAGGCAGTCAAAGTAGAATCCGATCAAAAAAATATTTTGAAATACAGTACCGTATTTATAGTCTAGTATTTTTCAATTTTATGGATTTTTTTTTTTTTTTTGCATATTTTACGCCCCTTTCCAATCAGGGAGATTACTAAGGGCGGGGCCAGTTCCAACCATTGATGCACCCATATCCGTGGAGGGGGCCGGATGATAAAGGACAGGGATGGCCGGGCCGGACCCAGCACCTCGAAAAAACTTTTCAGGAGTTGCCAGATCTGGATCATCCTGTGTGGCACGCTGACAGCGTTACTACGTGACCATCCAGCCATTTTTATGGTTTTAAAACGTTTGTGGCTAGCAAAATCAATGCTGCCACAGTTTTTTAAACAAATGCAATAAAAAAAAAAGCAAAATAGTTGCGTGTAATGTTAAAGAGCATTATATTTTCCTGGCCACGATACAATCATCTAAATATAAATCTTAAGTGGTGAGGTAAATCTATAAATTGTTATAATAAAATCTCAAAACAGCAAATTATTATGAGAAACAAATATTTAATAATGATAAAAATTAAGTAAACATAGCTAATTAAAGTAATCGGATACAATAAAAAACATGTTGTTCTCCTTAAACATTTTTTCTGTTGTCTGCGTATGTGAACTTATTCGTACAAAAAATGATTAGGGCCTATTATATTTATCATACGCTAGAGCAATTGTTATAATATTAGAGTATTAAAATTGTACGACGTTAATAATTGCTTTAAATCGATTTTCCAGTGACTCAATTAGATACATAAATGTATCATTACAGTGTTCTAGGAAATCTTCGTATCTTTACAAGACTGAAAACGGTAATGCGAATACAATAATAACGATACCGAAGTGTGAAATTGAAACAAAGCTATTGTTCGGGGCATGCTTTTAAACAGTACAATTCATAATAAAGGTATACGATAATAAATTAGTGATAGTTATGCTAGGAAATATTTACCTCAAATGAACTGATATAGGCCTACACAGAATTTATATATAAAACGTGTAATGCAGTAATTAATTGATTTAAACATACAACTCTGAACCTCAGCAGTGTGTGACGTCACAATAGTTCCAATGTACAAAATAACAATGGATGATGTTACAGAACGTCATGAGTATTTGATGTCGTTATGATGCATAATGAATGATATCACGAAACGTCAGCGTGTGAAGTCACGAGTTTCGATGTATGGTGTCACTATGGCATTATCATCACATCCAAAGCTTTTGCTTTTACCATATTAATGATATAATTTTTGATTCTGTTCCAGAATGGGAGAAAAATATGTATGCATTATGAATATTCGTCTGTTAGCACAGCATTTTGCATGGATATTAGTCGTTCTGAATTGAATACTCATTCAATATTTTAACGAGAAACATTACAAGGCCAGGTGTGTTTGAAAATAAGCGAATTTGGTTCGATTTGAGATAATGATAGATCAGAAGCCCATCATAGATCAGCTCGAATCATAATGGACTAGATCGGTGGATTAAATGATGGAGATCAAAGGACAAGATTCGGATCCCAATAGAAAAAATATGAAAGTTGGGATTTGGAACCCGTATTCTTCAAGCGAAAAACTATCGTTCTTCTACACGACTGCTTGGCTAATGGAGACGAATTTGGAAGTGTCGAAAAGGTCATACGGTATATTTATCGATCTTTATTAACTTAATTTAGAAATGGTCTCTATATAATTTGATATAAAGCTAGACGGGATAATTGAAATCGATAAGATAAAATCTTAAATACTCTGTGACACTGTGTGAACTTAAATGAAATATTTTAATACATGCCGATCACGGTTCAGTTGTTTCACGCGTGAGAGAAAGAAAAGCAAATAAAAGGGATGCGAACGAAATTTATTGCATTGCATCATCTTTTATTATGTGATGCGATATATTTCAAATAATAAAACGAATAATAAAGGCTCTAACATCGAATTTTCATGACCTTTCTCACAATACAAACGATAATTAACAAAATATTAAAGAATAAATTCCAAATAAAATTTATAATAGTTCTTCCAACTTGACTTCCAACTCGACAGAAATTCAAATTAAAAAAAAAAAAAAAATCTGCATCGTTATTGCAGCAATAATGAGCAAATATAATTTTTTTAGTTTTTATTTTCAATAGTAATTCTATCGAATATGATGTATATGAATTCAAATTATTTTGACTTTCATTGCTTCATCATTGTTGTAACAGTGTTGTATTCTCTTGGCATCACTTTAGCTTGTTTGTTGGTCTGTATACAAAGATGAAAAAGTTTCATAAGTTATAATTTTTTGCATTTTTGCATACAGTATTTTGAAAAGTCTTTTTCTAAGAAAATGATGGCGAAAGCATTACACAAATACGCCACTTCAGATATGAGGTAATCGTATAAATACGAAACTAAAACTGAGATTAAAAATGTTTCGTAAGATGTGGATAAAATACGAAACATGTTTGATTATGAAGCACGAACAGGCGAACCTGATTGAACAATTCCGACTGAATTTCCTTTTGTGTATGAACTAAATTTTGAGATCATCCTCTCTGACCCAGATAAAACCTTGTGACATATAATATCTACATTCAGTTTCTCGTTAAACATTTAATTTATGATTCCAAGAGGATCATGATATCATTTAGAACTATAATTATTTAATTTAAAATAAAAGCATCATAATTATTATGCAATGAATTATGCACAAAAATCAGCAGAGTTTTAACTATATTTTCACTAAAATCTGCGATTCTCCTGTGATGTTAACAAATAATGTAGGGTAAAAGCTGTATAAGTAGTACATAGTGCTGTTCATTCTTCTTTATCTATGAAATTGGTTTCTATTTAAATTGAGAATGATCAGCGTTAGACTTCAATAAAGAAAGAATCAAAATAAGGTAAATGCCGCAGTAATCGACACTTTCTGACTTTATATCAAAATATTAAGATTTTGATCGAACCGATTCTGGATCTGTGAGTACCATCCTGACGATTACGGAGACACAAGTTATCGATCAGTAGTGCATTAAAAACTCTGAGCTGTCGATAACTGGTGCATAACGAATTTTCTTCTTATTTGCACATTTTTATTAAAGCTAACAAAACATCATTAAATTTCAATGATTCCCCTATTTAGTCGATGAACCGCTGATGCCATTAAACACATGTATTTACAAATATGTATAACAAATATGATTTGACGGTTTTTTGAATACAGGATTGAATACAGGATTTTGAATACAGGATTGCCAAGATTGTTCCTTAACATGTCGATTACTGTTTACCTTATTTTAAAACCATGAAGGTAAAAATTTAACTATACACTTTGCACAGACTTCCTATAGATCTCTTTATAGAAAATCTCTTGAATTGAAGGAACTTTTTACAAAATTTCCCTCAATTGCACCTATATATTGAATGTCATAAATTCTATATTATTCTAATATATTCTATAACTATTACAATGAATCTACAGTCCACCATTTTTAAACGGATAAATCTACAGGATTAATTCATATTCAACTTTAATAGCTTGACTTTTGCTAAGTTTTATAAAATTCAAATAAATAGTTCAACAGTTATTAAGGCGAAACTTTTGAAATTTGAACATACGCTATTTCTTAACGATTGAATATAAAGAGTTAATTAATGCGTTACCGAAACGATCTTCAATGGCACCACTACTATATTAAATTTCACAAAAATCCAATGAGTAGTTCAGGATATATTTAAAAAGTTGTTCAGAAGTTTGAACATCCGCCATTTTTAAATAATTAAAACCAAAGGATTTAAATGATGCAGCGTCGAAGTTAGTTTTGATAACTGAATATCAGAATCAAATTTCACGAAAATATATTTAATTATTTCAAAAGTTACTAATAGATAAATGAAGATAGCATGATGATCTCATAAATCTTACTTTTCTTTGGAAAGTAAACTAAAAATGAATTTAACCAGCAAATACTTCATAACTTTATTATCAACTTTTATAATTTGCACATTATTAACTTTTTTTAGTCAACAATGTAGAAAAACCACATTTCAGTGATTATTTTTATTGTGAGACATAGCAATTTAGAGAAAATTAATCGCCTATTTTACAGACGTGTTCTTTATTTTGGAGTAATTAAAGATACAAAATTAAAATATATGTTATAAAAATTATCTCCAATGGTATAACTTGCATGTATAGTATGTTGAATGCTGTAGAAATGCATTAAATAGTTCCATACTTACTGCAAGGAAAACCTCAGAAAATTGGATGTCCGCCATTTTTAAATGGGTAAACCAAAAAGGGTAAATTAAACACATTTCAGATCTAGGATTAATATCCTGACCACCTTTCTAAATTTCATAAATTTCTATCAAATAATTTAAAAGTTTTTAAAGAAAGTTATTTAAAGTTTAAACATCCACTATTTTTTAAATTATTATATTCAAAGGATTAATTGGCATATTTTCGATATCGTCTTCAATATCTTAATCATTTTGCCAAACTTCGCATAAATATAATGAATAGTTCAAGATATATTACGACAATATTTCAGAAACATGAATGTTTATCATTTTTTAATGATTGAAGCTAGACGATTAAACGATATGGTATTGAAGTTATCTTTGATGGTAGAACATTGTCACCGAGTTTCATAAAAATCCTCTCGTTAGTTCAAAAGTTATTAGTTATTGGCACATATACATCATAGACAAACAGCATATTGATGATGTAAGTATTTTCTTTGAAAAATAGACTAACGAGTTCTGCTGAATTGTGGAAAGTTTGAATCGATGTTTACAATCACTCAAACGAAATAAAATAAAAATGATTAATTTATTGCGATTTTCCATCCATTAAATTGTTATTAAGTTATAAAAAGCAAACAGAATACATTTATTGCATTTTTTCATGAAATCTGAGCTTAAACAAGTATTTTTTATACGAAAAATATCAAGATTTCAGAGTCGAAAATTTATTCCGATCGATTTCTATAGCATCACTTCATTATCCGTGTCCGGACTATAAATAGTATTCGCCTGAGAGTTGTCGATATGTAGTTTAAGTGCAGTAAGTCTAACAACTTCTTCACTGATGTTGTAACAAATAATTGCAAATATATCAATAGATCATTGACTAATAAGTTATCAAATATGCATTTAAAAAACATAGGCTATTAATTACATTTTCACGATAATTCGTAGCATAGGAATTAATGTCTTTAACATCAATGAAAAGTATTAAAAATTCATCAAAATTCACTGGAAAAAAAGCGGTTATAGATGTCTGTCTGTCACTTAAGAACAAATATCGATAGATTTATATCAAGAAAGGATTATAAACTTAATCAATACAAATTACATACAACGGATTAAACAGATTTCTTCAGCATATAATAATAAATAATCTTCTTTCACAAATTTTGATTGTACCATTCAAATGGTGTCGGAATTCATTATTCTAACTCTCCATATTCCTCTGTCTTCGGTGTCGTCTTCTTCTTTTTTCAGTTCCTTCTCTATCAGGCCTCCCTCCTCATCTCAATTCTAAATCAATCTCTCATTTTCTTCCCATCTATAGTCATTTTCTCAACCTTCTTACCTACATATTCATCACACCTTCTTCTTATATGCCCGAACCACTTTAATCTTCCTTCCTGGATCTTCCTACTAACCGAAATCATGCAAATTGAAGAAACGGTTTTTCTCTTATAAATAAACACTATTAAAGACCTTACATATTATTTTTATACATTTAGACTAAGAGCAAATGTAAAGAAACAGTTGTAATATAAAAGGAATTTTCTAAGAAGCTCGAATGATTTTATTCCCAGAAACTTATTTTAAATAGGTTTGTCGAAGTTAAAACAGGAATAAGATGAACTGGATAGACTCAATTTTCCATATTTTTTTTTTTTTTTTTTTTGAATAATTTAACAAAACCATTTAAAATATCCATAATATTACAAGAGAAAAGATAGGCTATGCATAAAATATGAGAAACGATATTATCATATTTTAACCTGAATTTTTATTTCCGAATTTCAATATAATATATGAGGATTCACAGAAAACAATCATATTAGTCGTGTAAATAAGAAAGAATCGTGTACAAATAGGAAAAGTGACATTAATTCCGAACGGCCGGACAACGTTTTATTGTCGAATAAAAGTGAATTTTTTATGCGAAGAAAAAATTGTGGAAATAAAAATTCTAAAATATAGATCATACTAGATCCTTATAAACTTTTAAAGTAACTTAAATGCAGATTGTCGAAAATATTCGATTGTTCTTTGATTGACCAAAATGTCGCCGTGTCGATCCATTAAATTATTATACGAGCATAAAAAATTTATAGGAAAAGAATTCACCTATAGGAAGAATAACATCATATAAAATACGGTATGGAAAGAATAATATCGGGAATAAATATATCATTGTGATCTTACATGTAGAAAGCGCATTTAACGTTATAGAGATTGTAGAAAGTAAAGTTCTGTTTTTAATTACATTTATTTCTATTTTTACTGCAAGTGTCAAACATTTTCTGGGAATTTTGAGTAATTCGTTATTTGCTCTGACCACAGTTCACTCTCTGTCTGAGTACTCGAGTCATCTCTTGGGAGGTTTAATAAAATAAAAATAGGAAGTAAAATGTAGCTGATGGAAACCATAATAAAAATATGGAAACAAGAAATATTGTAATCATTAAATCTGTTCACAACTTATTATTATCATAATATTCTTTGCCAGCGAGTAATAAAACAAGGGATAGAGGTTGACTGAAGCAGTAATAAAAAAAAAAATTGCTATAATTTTGTTTCTGGATATATCTGCAATTATGTTTTTATCTGGATGCTGTAAGTTAATAAATTTTTATTATATTATCAAAAATAAAGAGAATATGTAGTCCTGTATGGACGTGTTATGTGATAAAAATGTATATCATCGCAAATTATCAAAATTTTAATGCACAAAATGCATTAAAAATTATGCGAAACGCATTATTATCCATACAGTTATTATACGAAACTTTTTAATCTGTTCGTCGTAAGAATGCGGGCTATTCTTTACTAAAGAGTAAACTTTCTGCAGCTATTTTTGTTCAAAATAAATATTTATACCACTTAGTATAAATGCCATTTCACTTTTTCTTAATATATTTCAAATTCATTAAATTTATGGAGCCCATTTTTGCATAAAAATACTGTAAGCAATAGAAGAAACTTTCTCATGCACATAGAAATTGATTTGGTAATGATATAGGCTAAGTGAAGCAATATCGATGCAGACCAATTTTTTTTTTTTTTTTGTAAAAGTGTATCATCAAGATTAATCAATATCAATTACCATCAGATGAAAATTGTGACTGATGGAATTCCCAAAAGAAAAAAAATAACTTCTTAACAGCATAAATCTCACAGTAGAAATTATAACATATTAAATAAAATCATTTTTTTTTTTATATTTTTGTATCCTTTTTTTACCTCTAAGCATCGAATGATCGATAAATTATTTAGATATTTACTTATAAAAAAAGGTTTGATCATAATCGTTATCATTCTCATACAAACGGTGGATCATCAAATGATCATATCAGATATCAGGTCAGGATCATATGATAACAGATCATCCCAGAAGTATAGTTGTCCCTCGATTTACGCTGGAGTTAGGTTCCTCCATATTAATTCCTAATTCAAAACTTCGTAATTTGAGGTTAAGTTACAAGCCAATTTTTGGAAGTTTTCACTCACTTCTTAATGGCAGAGAGGGAGACACTCAGATGATCCCTTTTGTTCTATTTGCAGAAACTTCTAGAAATCGTAGAAATTCACGTAAACCATGTATAACAGTAACAAAATCTATAAAAGTAGAAATTTCGTAATTTGTGGCTTCGTAAATCGAAGGTTACCTATAAAGTTTCTAGCATTAAGTTTGAAAAAGATATAAAAAATAAATCACTTGTTAATTTAATTAAATATAGATGTATTCTCCATTTGAATCAATAACACTCTTCCAATGTTGCGAAAGCTTCATTCATGTTAAGACAAGCTGGGACACGTTCGAACAAGTACAGTATAAAAAACGACATTACTTTTGGGATGACCCGATAATATCGCAACAATGTAACTTTGATAAACTTTATAGATGTCACAGATAAATTCAAAACTTTTTAGTTTAGAAAGATATAAAGATATTTATACTTGTTTGAATCCAACTTTCTGTTAACGACCGTCTCTAAAAAAACTCTCTTAATGCGCTATATATTTTTTGTTCGAGGTTTAGTATTATTGATCTCATTCATTGGTCTGAAGTACCGTACTCAATGTCGGCTTGCGAAATTTGATGGATAAAATCTAATCGATAGAAGAACTGAAACGAAAATCATCTTTCTTCATCGCAATCATCGACTGTTCGTCCTACTGTTTTTTAACAGAAACTTCTATACGTCACGACATTCAACTGATTCCGATTAAATTTAGAATACAGTTGTTTAAAAGGGAATATATAACAGATCTTTAAAAAAAATGTCGTTCAGTTGAATGATGCCTAGAGAGATTAATGAAAATGCTCAATTAAATAAGCGTAGCTCAAAAATAAAAACGCACTTAATGATGTGTTAGCATATAAGAATTTTAACGGGATTTTCCATAAACAAATATCCACTAAGAATAATTTAATGCTATTATTAACCAGATTGATTAATCGAAAGCAAAATGGATATATTCATTCGTAGAAAACAGTAAAATAGTTATTATAGTCTCAAAGATTTTTGTTAGAAATTTTTATTTTTATTTAATTTATTTATCACCATTCATCGGAATTTATTATTCTGGATTACATTTTAATAGTTATTTATTTATAATTGCTATGATATTTCTTAAGTTTATTCGGATACCAAGCATATAATCAATGGTTTCGTGGCAACTGAGATGTTATGGTGATTTTTGGCATTTTTCGATGGCATTTTGCTCATCTAGAAAAATGCGAAATTAAAAATTTATATTAACAATAACAAAAACAGGGGATTTTTTTTTAAACATCTTTTCATATCCTTTGTCTCTCAACTAGAAAATAATCCATTCAAAGTAGACTGATAAAACTTGACAGACATTATTCAATAAATTATCTGAAATCGGCATTTTTAGCCAATTTTCCGAAGAAATTGGTGTTTTATAAGATCGGGCCAATGTCTGTCTGTGTGTCTCTTGAACTAATTAGCAGATTTCCATGGAATTCAATAGTTTTCTATCATTAAAAGACATCTCCAAGTAGCATTCCTTAATCCTATAGAATCGGCTAATCCTGCAGGATAGAATTTCATTTTTATAAAACTTTTAGTTTATATCATTGCCAATAGATGACGTTAAGTGTTAGCAGTATGAGAGTAACATATAGCTTAACTTATTTCTTAACATAGCACCGTTTATTTCAATATCTATCGTAATGACATGACAGTCCCGGTGTGACGTTATCGCGATATAACAATGGATAATATCAAAACACCGATAATTTATGGCATCAAGATAACATCGTCATCTTGACGATTGACGTCATCGTGATATCTATGCTAGTTAAACAAGCATTAAAGTACGCAAAATCAAAGAATTTCAAATGCTAATAAATAAAAAATAAATCATATCGGAAAGTAAGCAATTTTTGTTCTTTCTGAAACTTCCTATTTGCTAGTTTGTAAGATGACTTAAGACATCGAAATACCGAGTTTTCATACCTAAGATTAAGTTTTTTGCAGATTTTAATATCTAATGGTTCTATATATACTAATTTTTCAAAAATTTAAAAAAACAATAATTGAAAAATGCTCAGATAGAACAAACAAATGAAAAAATGTATGCATAAAAATGTTAAATGCAAGATAACAAAATTTCGCATTTAACACTTATTAAAATCTTTTTTGAATATTTGAAGTTTCGATAACTTTTCTTCGATCATATTTAATCAAAACTTTTTCGATTAAATATGGAAATGGAAACATATAAGACAAGTATTTTCTATACAATTCTAAATTCATTATCGATAAAGATACGCCTAAGAACGTATTTGACGCCTTTTAATATGTATTTTGAGTTTAGCATGTTTGTGTTGTGGTAAAACTCCTAAAGCTATATAAACTGTAATGTGTATAACTTAGTCTCTAAATATATTAGTCGCATCGATCAGTTTATGAGGTGTATTATGCACTGAATTTCATGTCAAAAGTTCTTGTCTTATTTTCCACGTGTGATTAAGGAATCTTTTTGTCTTTAATCTTTTGTTTTTTGTTAAAATATTTTATTTTCTTCAACTTTTGCTTATCATAATTGTTCATATATACGAGTATAACATGATTTTCCTCTCAGTTGCATAAAATCGCAATAATCTTCAGTTCTTTCAAACCTGGGATCAAATCCTCTTCAGTAGAAATCCAGACTCAATTTATCTGCCGATTCTTTTCTTTTACTTCTTCTACGATGTTATCATAGGTTTGGCAACTGTGTGGACTCATGGTTTTGCCATATAACAATCTCTAGTTGGTAAAAGAAAGAAATCACTCAATCCTTCTATTCCATATAGTATTCCTGGATTCTTGAGTACAGTTTTCTTAAGTTCTAGAAAATGTCTAATTTATTTATTTAGAAAAATTCAATTATATAATTTGCAGTTCTATCTGCTCTCTATATATGATGCTAGAATTAATGCTATTATTAAGCTTACGCTCGATCAACAGTGCATCTTAGATTTTAGACAACGGTTTCAGTTTGGCAATTTGTTATTTGTACCAATACTGAAGTAGAAATTATTAGAAAAAGTTACATAAAATCCGTTTTTGAAAAAATTATATCTTGTACGGATATAATCCAACATTTTATAATAGATCAAAACAAGTTATTCCATACTTAATGAAGAGAATCATATTGAATTTAGTGATTTATACCTGAAACCAAGGATTATTTGGGCTTTCGTTCTCATAATACTCGATTTTTTTAATGATTTAAATATGATAACTCGAATCACCAAAATGTATTGCTTCAGCTGAATAAACTCGATCGTTAAAACTATATAAATAT
Source organism: Androctonus mauritanicus (assembly GCA_011317285.2). Lineage (NCBI taxonomy): Eukaryota > Metazoa > Arthropoda > Arachnida > Scorpiones > Buthidae > Androctonus > Androctonus mauritanicus. The sequence goes on from WUQG02007010.1 coordinate 18,251, forward strand.
ATAAAAGTAAATTTATAAAAGAATCAGCATCTAGGAAAACTTTCTTACAAATTTTTTTCAATAGTTGATTTTGCAATAAATATATGCAAAAATATATTTTTTTTAATTTATATTTGCATATTTATAATGTAAAAATTACTTCACAACATTTTAAAAGTTTATAAGTCAGACACAAAATTGTAAAAAAAAGGCAGCTCTCAATCATCTGTATAAACAGATGTTTGTTTTTGTGTTGACTGATTTTGTTTTTATTAATCTTCGAATATTTTGTTATGAAATAAAATTCCAATTTCAGAATTTACAATATTTAAACCTTCGTGTTGCAACTTAGTCATTTCTCGTTTGCCATCATTCATTTATGAATGACTTTATAGAAAGTAGATTTACATAAACCATTTGATCAATAATCACAATAAAAAAATTGGATATTTTAAATGTAGATATGTGAAATTTTAATTCTTAAATAAATAAAAACAAAATTTATTATTTATTAATTAAAAAAAATTATTGCTAATATTCTAATTACCTAAATTCCCGTTTAGAGGTTTAACTTATCTGTGGATCATATGGTTTCCTACTGAATAAACGAGCATTTTGCATAGTTTACTTTACGAAAACAAATCTATAAAATATTCATAAAGTAGAAACTGCAAACAAATTTTTCATTTTACGAACTAAAATATTTTAAAACAAAATCAGATTAATAATATCTGTTTTGCGGACAAAATAAACAATTCTCTAACCTGGTAAAAATTCTGTTAGACACTCGAGCGAATTACAAAAATAATCGAGATAGTTACGATACAGCAGACACGTCTAAGTAGGAAGTCGAAGTAAAGCGGCTTTATTTTTGCTTGATTATATTTTCTGCGAAACTAGAAACTTCATTCGAGAGAGTCCGTTTATCAAGAGAGTGAGAGAGAAAATATTTCTACCCTCTTTCAATGCGATTTGCAAGAGGAAAGGAATTTTCTAGGCATCGTCTCAGATGGCATTGAGTAATCTTTACGGGCCAGCTGCTGGTTAAGGAAAGCGTGAAATGAAGTCCGGAAAGAAAACTGAAATTATACTTCAATTTTCTTTTCCAAACAATATAATTATTACTAAAATTACGAGTTTTACAATTATAATCCGGTTTAATATTCAAAATAATCCCAAACAAAGTTACTTATACATAAAAAAAAAACAATATTCGTATTGATAATTTTTTAAGCATAAAACTTAAGAGAAAAACACGAAGGAAAGAAGCTAAAGTTGCGATAAAAAAACAGTTTTTTTTTAAATTGTATTTTATGGATGTAGTTAAACAAAAGTTTCAATTTACTTGATATACATATATATAAAAAAGAGGAAATAAGACGACAAATGACTCTTCCAATTATTGAATTGTCAAATGCCCATTGCTTTAGAAAGTATATTAAGGCAAGTTTAAAGGATAATCACCTGATCTCTTGACATTAAATAAATGACGATTACGTTTTATCTACAGACTACAATTATTTTAAACGACAGTAATTAGAAAGAAAGAAAAAAAATTAATAGAAACGGTTCGGATTTAGTGAAATATTCACGAAAAAATTGTTTTCTTCGAATTAAGTTTACGTCGTTAAATTAATAAATATTTCATATATAATTTAATTCTTTGTTTAAGTGGAATTAAATTATTCATTCTTGTCACGTGTGTTTACTGCGATGAGAATTGAATATTTTAAACTGAATCTTCGCAAAAATTAAGCGGTAAAGTTTTGTTTTCAGATTATTATATATGTATACGTGTATACAGTGGGCTCCCGTACAACGCGGGATATATTCCGCTCAACTGGATGGCTCCATGTTAGAAAAACGAAGCCGTCCGTAACATTACGCAACCCATCAACATGGCGGACGCGAACATAATTTCGACAATATAGCAAATTGAATTTGTTTTGATGGCTAGACGTATCCCATTTGTGTTAATAAGTGTGATTACCAACTTCTAATAATTAATAAACGAACTGTATTACCTCGATATCGAGTATTATACCACGTGACGGCATCCACTTCGGCTGCTACACTTTTGCTGGAAATGGCCATAAGAGGGAGCCATCCAATGAAATCGTCGGTTCCGCGTTATAAGAAATCGCGTTATACGAGACGAGCATTAACAGACGATTTTATGCAAATTTATACTCGTCTCTGAGTTCCAGCACCGATCGCATATTACTAATGAAATGCGAGTTAGTTTTAAATATGATTTTATTGTGCGTAGAGTGTTAATTAACTTGTTTTAAAGATGGTTTTTTTTAATAAAGAAAAAAAAAAACAAAACAGAATACAGGTAACTAAATTTTAAAAAATATTATATACAAGTAGATTCCGTATAAAACGAAATCCGAAAAAGCGGATTCGTATAATCCGACGGGAAAGTTGTTAAAGTTGTCATGGAAACGAAATAAACATCGTTTGGTTTTTATTACGCTCAACGAATACTATAAGTAACGTTAAAAAAAAAATTTATCCTACTCGTTATACTGGACTGTTAATAACGTTGTACGAGTACTAGTCGCAATGTTTTCGTCGCGTTATACGTGAGTTTATTGTATATATATTATTTTTAAACACTGGTTAATTTAATATGCGAATTGATCTTTCATTCAGAACAAATACATCAATCATCGTCACTATGAGATTTTTCTTTACGAATATTTCAGTTTTACAAACTTAAATCGGAAAAATAATTCGTTAAAAATATCTATATTTGTTACGAGTCAAATATTACGTTATTTATGTAACAAAATTTATTCCAGTGAATATAGTATCAATGTCGCAATTAAGTTAACCCGGCTAGACAACATTTAATCATTTAAATGGTTTTACTTCAAGTTTATAACCTTTAAACATCAAGGTCACTTTCTCTGCAACTAGATTATGAAACAGGACGTTCGGCGTAGACTTCCTTAACACATATAGATGTCTTCCTTATATATATATTTTGCTGTCTTTTTGCATCCGATATATTGGTTTCCATAAATCGGATGTTGCATTCTAACAAGAAATTCTCCAAATATTTAAACGAACAGAAACGATTAACATGCATTAACCATTCGTTATATAAATTTTACGATCGAATCTAATGATAAACGTTAACAAGTCACCTTCAACTTTCACTTCAGGAAAGTTTTGCGTAATTTCTCGGTGCGGAAAAGTTCTGTTCATAAAATTATTTCGTAGAAGAACTTGGATGATTACTGATTCCTGTAAAGTCAGTAGTACAGTATTATGCTTTTGTACACTCTTATGATCGTATCAGGTAAGTTTTGATTTTCAGCAGTTATTTAACGTTATGGTTATGCTAATAAGTGTTCATTTCGTTCAGCTGTTTTGTTCAGTGAATGTTTACAGAAAGATTTAGATACGCCTGTCGAAAACACGTGTTTACTGTGCTTCTGTCAGGTAAGTAACCAGGTTTTTTTTTTTTTTTAAAATAATTTTATAAGAAATTTAAAACGTTAAACTTATGGAATGCATACTTATTTAGAATTGTTTAGTTTCTAAAATTATAGTTCGCTATATGCAGAATTGAGAGATATATACAGGCTCGAAAGTTTATGGTTATTGTCAGTTTAGATAGTTACGCACATTGTAAGTTTATACGCGGCTAATTACAATGGTATTCGCTATAATCTTATGTTGATTACTAGATTAGAATGCCACGATATACTGGAGACTACGTATAATACCGTCACTTTAAGCAATCGTGACTACACGTGACAACCTGTACTTTCCTAAAACTCAACTTAGCGTGTTGAGTTATATTCCTACATTAACGAATTGTTTCTTGTATTTTTTTTCCTTATTTATTTATTTAACAAAGTTTATGAATTGCTACAGATGTTATCTACTAAAAGTGTTTTGCTGTACCGTTTAAATATGTTTTATAAATAGTTATTTAAAAATTATTAGTGCTATAAAAATCGTTATTATTTTTATTTTTTTTTATAATAAAGTAAAAACGTGTCTCGAATAATCATCGAATTTTATTATAAGTTAAATATTATTAAACTGATGTTTATATTAAAGAAAAATATTCAATAAAATCTAGAATATCAAATTTGAAGCATCAGATACAATTAATAGAAGAATTACAACTGTTTAAAAATATCATAAAGTTGAAAAAAAGCATCGTCATCTCTTCCTTCTCTCCCTCTTCACACATCCGTACAGATCGCATCTTTCCAGTGATTTCGATTAAATTTTGAATATAGATATTACTTGAATCACTTGAGAATCTCTAAAAGTTTCAACCCGTTAGAGCCAAAATAAACTGAGTAGGAGTCCTTTCATTTTGAACTCTTATACAGGTGGCATCGTCCAATTAATTTCGATTAATTTCAATACATATAACGCATCTTATGCTACTTATAATCCATAAAAATTTCGATTCGATTGGGCTAAAAATAAGCCCATAATGGTGTATTAACAGATAATCTTTAGAATTTTATCGATAATTTCTCAATACTTGGCTTTTTTTTAGAGAAATAATCGGTTGTAAATATTTTAACCGAATCGCATACGTTATTTAGATAAATTTAAATATTTTAAAACCTTTAACAGATGATAGGATACTTTACAAATGCAGTATTAAATATATACAAATTTTATCCAAACTTTTTTCAGGCATTATCCGATTGTAATTACGAAGAGAAATGCGAGATTATTGATGATTTCAGCCATTGTGGACCGTTTCATTTGACTAGAGAATACTGGATAGAAGGGAAAAAAAACGGAAGAGGTATAATAAATTCATTTTAACTAATTACTGAGACCACATAAGTAAAGCCGACCAACTGAGTTGTAAGTAATTAGAATAAAACATATTTTTTTTTTCTTTTTTAAGTAATTAATATCTTGGATAAATATATATAATTCAAATAGAGAGAGATGAATAATTTAAGCATTAAATTTTTGTCAGAATAAATATTTGTCGTGCTTAATATTCTTCTGTAATAAAGAAATTAATTTACTTACTTACTACGACATAAAAAAAAAAAATTTAGATATTTTTATAGAATTAATTTACGAGATGAAGATCAATTTTGGAGGAAAAATCTTTTTCCAGAATTAATAATTTTTCTTAAAAAAAAAAAAAAATCGGAAACATTTTAATTTATTTCGGTTCTGCAAATGATATTTCCGGTTTCTGCAAATTATATTTAATTAAAGCGTAATTAACTTCATAATAAAGTTTTAATTGATTAATATGTACTCAGTTTATAGACGTAATAACAAATTCGGAATAATAGAATGGTAATAATTATTTTCCAGACCGAACAAATTGTAAAGTGTATAAAATTTAACATGCTATTAAATTTAATGAAACCATATTGGAATATAATTATGATAATTAAACATTTAAACCGTCGTACCGAAGTCTCGAATAAAAAATTTTGGCAAATTTATTTGCAGATTTCGAAAGTTGCGCCTTCGATCTCTCCTGCACGAATAAGACAATTCAAGCTTACATGAAAAAACATTCCCTGGATTGCAACAATAATGGATTGCTAGAATGCGGAGATTATTTCAAGATTCACGTATTTGGTAAAGAAAATTGCCATAATCGGAAAATCGAAGAGACGTTTCTATGGTTAAAATTGATGGAGTGTTATCTCAACAGTGTTCCTAATCCCAGAGAAGCGTTATCTCTTTTTAAACCATTAATTCTTAAAACTATATAACTTTTTAGTTTGATTCTTGAAAAAACTTCCTTTAGTGAAGTTTTAACGTATTCTATATATATATATATATATATATTTTAAGAATATATAAAAGGAGGAAGGAAAAAAGAGAGGAAGTATATATAGACGTATAAGAAAAAAAAATAATACAAAATATCTTTTCTCGAAAGTATAAACGTGTTCGAGAAAATATAACAAAAGATGAAAAATGGAATTATTTTACTCGTCCCGAACAGTTGCAAGAAATAGAATAGTTCAATAGGTCATCAGAACGGAAAAAAAAATATCCGAAATAGAAGAAAAAAAAATTTACACAATCAAAGAAAATAGCTATAACTCTCTAGTTGAGAGCTTTTGGATGTAAAGGAATAAGTGGATATCTTTTGTGTATTTTTTCTATTGAATGAACTTGTCAATAAGAAGACAGGTAGGACAGATTCTGACCGAGTTTCTTAAATGGAACTAACTCGCAGAAGGGCGTTTGAGATTAATTCGCACTGCAATAACAATGGATAGAAGATTGAAAGTCGATTAAAAAATTTATCTACTTTTTGGTAGTTCGAAAATCAAAAAACTGTCGACACTGATATGATGGTAAATTTTTATGTTTTCGATTATTTGAGAAATAAACCGATTTTATTCGATTTATGACCATTTAATTCGGTTTTTTTTATATATATAAAAAATACGTATTTTTATAAAGAAAGAACGTTCAACTTTAGCCAGTTTTGTTCTAACTGCGGTAGACCATCATGGTGGTGGAGTCGATTGATCTAACCATCTTGTAACCCCTTTAAAATTCGATAATTTCGATCTCGGATTCCCCAGAAGGAATTCTACAAAACAGAGAGCAATTGTTTTGAGACTTTTTTGTTTTTACTTAGAGGGAATGTAATGTGCGCCACTATCATTAGAATGAGTTGGTATGGTCAGTGCCACGCTTCATTTAACTCCATTCTCTTGCTGAAGTAAGTGGTTAGACTTCGCAATCGCTCTGGGAGAGAGAGATTAGTAACTAATTGGAAGTCGAATCCACACAACGTCTAAACAATCAACTTACTACTGATTATAATTCATAAAAACGACATGACTAAGGTAATCAAACTTTAATTCATTTCTTTCTCTTTTTACTTTGCAATAAATAAAATTCTATAGGGAATTTTTGAAGTTAATACTCTTAAATTTAAGTAATTACTATTATTCCAGTTCTTAAATAAATATATATACATATATATTTATTTTCATAAAGTTTTATCTAGAGAAATCGCAAAATAAACTTTACATTATTGCTTTCTATATACGTTTCGACTGAAATATTTTTTTTTTATCTTCGCATTTTTTCGATTTAATAACATTTTCAATTTTTTTTTTTCGTATTATAAAGCTATGAAAATAAAATGCTAATCGAATGTAATGCAATATATATATACTGCATAAAACTCTGACTTGTGAGTAGAAAGTCGATAGTAGGTCTGTAAAAACGAAAAGTTTAAATGTAAAATCCGATAATTACCAGCGCACATTTTTTTTTTCTTACAAATTTAAAGATCGAAAACATGTACGAATGATTTATTTATTTTCTGTGCTATACGAGTAGAAATATTAATATATATATATTGTCGAGAGTTTGGTTAAGAGATGGTAACGATTGTATCAATACCAGAGCGAATAATTTTATTTTTTTTCATCATCTGTTCGAATGTCGTTCCCACTCGACAACATAAACAGAGCAATGTCATAATATATGTAACAAAGTACTCAAAGAATGTGCAACTATACGATTTTCTTATTTGCACTTTTATCATCATCATCAGCAGCAGCAGCAGCAGCAGTAGCATTTCTTATTTCATCCATTGTTGGATATATATGCCTCCTCCTTTTATTTCTAGATGTATCTATCTTGCCTAATCTGCATCCACTGGGAACCAATTACTTTTCTTATATCATCTCTCCATCGTTTGTATTGCCTAGCAGGATATCTTTGCCTTGTTTGCCATTCTGTAATTCTCTTTTTCGATCTGTTATCAGTATATCTTGCTGCACTTTTATTATAAAGGTCAATAATGATATAAATTTAATTCTGGGGCGTAATAATCGAATTTAAAATTTTAATGTTCAGATAATTAAATAAGAATTTATCTTATAGGTTAAACAAATATTAAAATTTTTACTGGTATGAACGTCACCAATCGCATTCGCCATCTTGTTTTTTTTCTTTGGTAAACATATCTGTTCGTTGTAAATATTTCTATTGTTATTATAGGAATAAAAGCAAAGTTTTGCTCAAATTGTTCTCTAGTAAGTTAAGAATTTCTTCTTCTACAACTATAGAAGTAAAGTTATGTGCTGTTCCGATAGAAAAAAAAAAGGAAAAATATAATGGTTTCAGAACAATCTGTTGCTTATTATATATGTATATAAAAAAGCGCGCACACAAAAAGATGCGATAAAGAATGAAAGCAAATACGAAACTTTATAAAAGTACAAGAAAATATACAGAAAAGGAAGTTCACTTACAAAAAACTGAGAGGAGAAAAAAAAAGAGTATCTATCGCTTTAATGCTGTTACTTCCAACATACCATCACGCTAAAAAAAGATTGAATAACTACACAAACTTATATACAGTATATATACGTTACGCTGATGGTCTCGAACCATACGGAAGATGTTTATGCATGCGAAGAGGTTTAGTGCTTTTTAATTTTTATAAAAATTTATTTATGGCAGGGTTATATGCGCATGAAAAGAACGACAATAAATCTTCAATCTAACAAAATTCTCAAAAAGAAAGAAAAAAAAAAAAAAAAAAACAAAATATGTGCAGCTGCACATATTTTGCTTTTTTCTCTCGAGTCGTTCACCTCTGTATATTATACACTTTTTTTTATAACCACATAACATAAAGAAAGAAATAATTAAATTTTTTAAAATATATTTTAATTATTGTAAAAATAAATGAAAACTAAATTAAAAAAAATAATAATAATTAATTTTCGAAAGAATTACTACATTCGATGAGAAGAAAATTGAATTTTAATAATTATGAAAGTAATTTTTCTTAATTAATTAATTTGTTTGATTTTATTTAAATATCGGAAATTGGATTTAAAATTTTAATTGTTATTTAATTTTTTAAAACAGAATACCGATGCTATAATATATTATTTTCTTAAAATATTTTTCTAGAACTTAATTAGATAAATAAACGACTTTATATACTCTTCTCCAGCTAAAATTAAATCTCTCCCGTCAGAATAAAAAGCGCGTTTTTTATTAAAAAAAAAAGAGTATTGTCTACAGGAACCATTATATTTTATATCCTTTTATAAATTTCGATACTCGAATTTTTTTTTTCTTTTTAAATTCTTGAATTTCGACATATTTGAAGTTGAACGATGACTGAAAGAATCTTTAGTCAACCGTTAACAGCTTCGGTTAACTTAAGAAAAAATTTAATCGATTTTTTTTTTGTTTTATTTCTGCATAAATTCTTACAGTATATATAAAAGTCACCAATCTTAAAAAAATTATTTTAAGTATGTTTACTAGAAAAAAAAATATTTAATGTAGATTTATAATCTTTAGAATTTCTTTCTTTTCTTTGGTTATTTTTATATCGATAATGATGTTTTCTCTCTTTTATTAAATTATTTTCTTAATTAATTGTGGCAAGAGGTTAACTATGTTTTTAATAGAGTTGGGAAGAGAATAAACGCTCTTTTATATATATATAGGCCCTATATCGGAAGCAGTAACAATGTCTGATCTACTTATCCATATTGGCGTGGCTTTGTTGTGTCTTCAGATGAAAGACAAAATTTGGTTTATCTCTATGGAAAATAATATTTGATTCCTCTTTATCTTACTTAAAAATGTTATCATCTTAATGTGAAATGGTTAGATAAAAATCTGTGCTGTTAAATATATTTCTTTCCTATTTATTGATCAGTTTTCTGCTTTTGCCATTGCTTTTCTTAGGTTACATTTTATTATGGAGAGTGCCATTTAACATAAATACAGAGTTTGAAAGGTAAATATTCGTAAATAATAAAGAAAATAAGTGAATATTTACCATTATTCGCTTACGTTTCCATAATATGGTTACTCTAAATAGTAAAATTTTATCTACTTTTCAATCCATGTTTTATCAGTTTTATTGAAACGTACTTGCAGGTATTTTTTTCAGTTCTTTTTTTTTTTTAAGCATATTTTCAAATTTATTATTTATAAAAATTAACAATATATATATATATAAAAAAACTTTTTAGATAAAAAAAAATTAATCTTAAGAAACTATACACGTTTAAAAGTTTTTCATTACATGATGGATATCTTTTAAACGAATTTTTCCCAAGATATATAAAGAATTTGCAAAGAAATATATATATATGTTTTAGCAAAATGAAAAATTTCAAAAAATCCCATTTTATAAATCTGTGAAAAATAAAAATAAAATGGTGCTTTGTAAGAATTTCTTTTAGAAAGTATTTTTTTTTTTTTTTTCCATTTCGATATGAACCTAATCACATAAATGCTGTACTTTTTAACAGCTTAATAATATAATTAAAATATCAGTTAATTATCATAAAGAGTAAACATAAACTAACGTCGAAACTCTTAACAAAATCATCAATTAAATGTACATTTTTTAAAAAATTATTATATAAAATATTTGATAAATTATTTTTGCCTTAAAAAAAGTTTACAAATATTTTTCTGAAATGATATTTTGTTTCTCTTATCTTTGATTTATGCTTCCATAGTATTAGTGTTCTTTAAATACTTCCATAAAAAAATTTTATCGACTTCACTATCATAATATATTCTCCTCAAAAATTATTTTAATGGAAACTTGCTAAGGTGTTGACTTTTTTACAGCATTTTTTAACGCTTCTCATTCTTCTAAAGTTTGTTTCCAAGAAAAGATCTCGAACAAAATCTGGAAGAAAGCATCAGACAGAAACCAAAAGTCAATTTTTTTTCTTTCTAAAGAATTCTTTTATCTAACTTTTATAAATAGTAAACTCGTCGACATTTTTTATTTTTTCAATTATTTCGAACAAAATATAAAATTAACGTCTCGTTTAGATGTCTTACAAAGTAACAACGAAAAAAAAAGTTCTTTAAAAATTTTAATAATTTGATAAATTTACTTTAAAATCTTTTAAATATTAATATTTAATGCAATTAAAAATCATAAAGTGGTCGGAAGAAAAATTCTGAAGATCTTGTTCTTCTGACAAATTATTTAAACATATGTCACAAAGTTAAAATTAATGACTATATATATATATATAAAGTGGAGAAACTGTAAAATCAATATTGTTCTTCTGGATATCCTGTTTCCATTAATGGCATTTCTTGTACGAATTCGCTTCTTTTCTTGTACAAGGAAACCATTAATACTCTTCTACAACAAGTAAACTGGTATATCTTACAGTAACAATTTTTATCTGCCGTGGACAGGATTTTAACAATACAGATCGGCGTTTTTTTTTTTTTACTTTACAACATACAACCGTAAGAGTTTCAAGTGGATAATTGTGATAACATTTTCTTTTTTTTACCTTTTTATCCTTCAGTTCAGAATATTCTCTACGAATTTAATTAAAGAGAATTGGTAGAATGATGGGTAACGTTTCATTTTATCATAAAATTGACCGCTGACACTGATTGAAACTTCAAAAAATCAATATAAAACGATGGTAATTTACGTTAACTAGATTTCTCATAGATGAAATGGTGACTGTTTTCCATTGTTCGTGGACATTTTCTTATTAATAACAACTAAAAATGCAGAAATTTAATATTGTCAATGGCCATCCGACAAAAGAAACTCATTTTTTAAAAATTAATCGTGTTCAAAAATGGAATTATTTTTATAGATCGATATGATTTTGTTTGAAACTTCTATTCAATTCTTTTTTTTCTATATAGAATATGAAAATTATGAATAAGAAATAGATTTTATAATTTGTTTCGATGATTTAATTATTAAGTTTGTTAATTTTCTTCCGTTCACACTTTAAATCCATTAAAAAATGAGGTTTAGTATTTCCACTTGGTTTATCTTTTCCTGGAAAATATCTGGTGAAGAGTTGAAGAGAGAAATTCCATTTTTTTTTTTTTCTTTTTTTTTAGTTAATGTTCCACTGGTCAAGAGCAGTAATAAATCGGAAGTTTTATTAATTCGACAAAATAAAATGGAGTTTGATTAAATTTTTAAAAAATTCTCGCGGTATGATTTATATAGGTTAGTTTTATGACCACACATCGTAATTTTTATTCCGCCATTTTGAAACCGAATGGCAAGGAAATAAATTTTTTCAACTGAAAAAAAAAATTTTTTTCTTCATAATAAGCCATAGAAATTCTGGATCTCTTCTAACATATTAAAATTAAGTTAGACATAAAAAGGAATAAACTTAATTCTATAAATGTTTACTAAGCAAGTAATTTTTTTTGCAAAAAAAATTACTTGCTTAGTTAAATATTTTTCTACTTTGCTCTTATTCGTTTCGTAATTATTGTAAAATGATTAAAATCCGTTTTGCTTTTATTTAATGTAATTTAGAAGGCCAAAGAAAAAGCTTAATTATGTTGTTTAATGTAAACATGGTATGATTAATACGGAGAGCTGCCATACTTGTCAGAAAGAAAGATCAGAACCGTACTCAGAGGTTTCATCCTTCAAAGATGGGATCCAAGAGATAGTGAGGGAAAAATAGTAGAAAAGTTGGGAGGGAGGAGGGATTAAAAATAGAAGAAATGCCACCCATAGAGAGTTACTCATAAAGTATTCTCAAAATAATACCAAATAAAACTTTAATATACAGAAACATAAATTTTTTTGATGATAAAAAAAATAATTTATAACTTCAAAACTAGCAATAAAAATTTTATAAACTTCTTCTTCTTCACTTGTTAATATGGAGGTTATAGCAAAAAGCTTTTCTTCCTTCGATGATGTACAACAGATCGATCAGACGAGTAGAATTTATGTTAATCACCATTCAGAAGAATTATTAAGTTTTAGAAGTTAGCATTGTAAATTTTCGGATTGATTTCTTGTAATTATTAAGTCTGTTTATAAACTTAAACAAGATTACTTAACAGAATGATTATTAATTTCAGCAACAGAAATGTAGTTTTAACCGTGGCCACGTTGATTTAGAACACGATAAAGTCTAAACTTCATAAATGTAACCATTTCCAACATTTTGCATATTGCAATTTCTACATACATAAGATGAAGCTTCAAGATTTATACATTTAAAATATGTCAACATGCAACTGTACTTCAAGTGAAAAGAAATGTCAACATGAATAGCTGACATTTCTTTTCACTTGAAGCCAAAGTTCGTTTACACTTCATTCTTCATACAAGCTGTGGTTAAGAAATATGCTGGAGAGTTGGCATACTTGTCAGAAAGAAAGATCAGGGCCGTACTCAGAGGTTTAATCCTTCAAAGATGGGATCCAGAAGATAGGAATAAATAGTAAAAAAGTTGGGAGGAGGATGGATTAAAAGTAGAAGAAATGCCACCCCACAGAAAGTTACTCATAAGGTATTCTTAATATTTGCTTTTGGCAGCATGCCGTAGATGAAATGGAGTCTGTAAAAGAAACCGTTCACATTGCTCTAGTCTGTATTGTATAAAAGTCAAAAGTGGCACTCAATACAAAAGTGACAGTGAGTGTTAGTAATTAGGGAGCTTGCATACTAAACAGGTAGATGATTCGAAAAACTTGTTCCGTGCAGCCAATACATAAAGAATAATGAGATTCGTAGAATGAAAAAAAATTTCTAAGTGCATAGTAAAAATAATAATTTAATCATTAATGCAATAGCTCTTCTTTCATTTTCTCTCTTTAGCCATTCTTCGCCATGCTAAATGGAAGTGCTGTGAGATTTGCAAATTTTTTTTTTTCTTATTATAATGGCTTTTTCAATAGTGGAAGAGTATTTTTTTATTTGTTTTAATTGAAGATATAATTTATTTTTTCTCCCTTATTTAACAGGAAACAAAATTAAATACTAAAAAAAAAAATAATAACATCTTGCAATTTATAAAATTAAATCGATACGGTAAACTGAAAATCTGTCAACTGAAAAACTAGAAATGAAACTTTAAAATGAAGAAAAATCGCATTAATTTTCGATCTTGATAAGAGAAAACCCGATTTATTCCACGCCCAAAAGAGACATTAATTGTTTAATTCGATCAAAGTATAACAACCGTACGCTATAGGGGAGAGTTGCCTATTGCGTACTGGTCACTTAAATCGTACCTGATAGCTATTTTGTTACATAAAGTCGGTATGTAATGAAATAGCTATCAGGTACGATTTAGGTGACCAGTACGCAATAGGCAACTCTCCCCTAAGTAGGCCTATATAAAAGAAGTAATTCTCTCATTTTTCTCAATTCTTTATAAAAATAAATAGTATATAATTATATAAATTTCTTTATATAATTTATAAGTAGCAAGTGAACAAGAATTGTAGTAGTAGTAATAGTAGTAGTAGTAGTAGTGACAGTTAATGAAAACAATATCAAGTAATTATCATAATCACATTAAGATAAGATTAACATTGACCAACATAGGAGAGAGTTAGCTATTGCGTACTGGTCGCCTAAATCGTACCTGATAGCTATTTCGTTACATACCGACTGTATGTAACGAAATAGCTATCAGGTACGATTCTACCTAGCTATCAGGTAGCGAGTCAGGAGCTATCAGGTACGATTTAGACGACCAGTACGCAATAGCCAACTCTTCCCTATTTAGATGGATTCATTTCATGCCGTGCTAAACTTAATTTTTTTAAAGTTTTTCTAACTTTTTTTTTCTATATTTAGTTAAATATTAGTTAGGGAACCCGGGATAGCACGGGGTACCGGGGCGCAACGGGGCAGCACTTGTTCTGCCCTTATATGGGGC
>WUQG02007011.1:0-12064 GCA_011317285.2 Androctonus mauritanicus
ATAATAGTTTGAGATCTATAAGGTTTTAATTCCAAAAGAAAAGAATTACTAACTTACCTGGAAAATGATTTTTCGTTTGTATTTCGTCGGAGACAGACGTACATCGTTATTATCTTGCTGAAGTGTGGTTACTGTATAACGCCATTTGATAACAGTGTCTCGAAGTTCTGAGTGATCTTTTAAGAAAGATAATTGCTCTGTTAAATTATATCCATGCTACAACTATACCAACTTTCCCCTACTATTCGATGATAATATTGCTAAGAAATGTAATGAGGTATCAAGTACGATGTTATCAGATATGTTAGATCCTCGTTGGAAAAATAAATCTGAGATTGGTCACAGTATCACAAAATGATATCATCATGATGTAACAATTGATGACTCCATAAAAAAGTCGACACGTGATATTTTAATTAAATAAGAGTGAGATGAAGTGGCAATAGCTACGTCACTCTGGCATATCAATGGATATAATTAGCATTGTATGCAAGTATGTAAAAATTATTTGTCGGAAAAGCCCGAATAATCAGATATTATTTAATATAGAAAACTAGAGACGAACTAAAACATTATTCAACGTTACAGCATTTAAAAACTACAATTTAAATTATAATTTGACCTGTAAAAGTTATTTTTGTTGTAAGTTGCTGCTCTAGTATATATTGCATTTGTTCATCGCTATTATATTAAAAGTATTATATGTATATATATCTTGTTGTTATCATTATAAAGAATTGTTGACTAGATTCTGTACTGAATCACCAAAGAAACGAATAAATTTGAAGAATAATTCCATTCTTATTTGATTATACATGACAAAACTTCTTTCAATGTAAGAAAATCTGCTATTAAGTAATGTTTTTTTCTTTGTTTATATTATTCAACTTTTCAAACATTTACAATGTATTTGATCTTTTTTTACGGATATTAAGAGAAGATTGAATGGTTAGTAAATATTATTTTTTTCCGATGTAATTGATGACTCCGCAAATATTAGCCAATCAGTATCGCTAACAAAATTGAAGAGAATAAATTTATTATTAACTTAGGAATGATGTCTATCTAAATATTGACCAGTCAAATAAATACAGTATATTGTAATAGCAATAAATTATTTACTTGCTTTGGTTCAAATTTTTGTTCTTGTATGGATAAGAATACAAAAACAAAACAAGTTCAACTGGTTATAGCTTTTAAAATGAATAATCGAAAGATATCAACCATTAAAATGTTACATACTTCTGACATTATACAGTTTACGATATTTCGGCAGCAAGAAAGATTATAAAATCTTTGTTGCAGAAAATATGTCTATACAATATTATCCTTGATATAGAATTAAATTGTATTAAGTATCAATTTGTAGCAAAATTGTTTATCGTTCCGATAGACTCATTTTCAATGACTTATAAAAAAATCATGGAAAATGCGTTAGTAGGCCTACCTATTGTTTCTTCGAATGAACGTTTACCATGGATGAACTTCGTTACTGATTTTATGCAATTGGCCACTTTTGAGAGTCTATTTTCATCTGGATTCTTGAAAATTTTCAACTGAAATAATCCAAATGAAGCTTGTTTAATAATAGGTTCTCTGGAATTTTTATAACACCAATAACAAATTTCATCCATATTAAAACCAATATACGAAAAAATAGAGAAATTTTTTAATATATTATTACATAGGAGCTGACATACTTCAAGATTTCCTTGAGAAACTAGCATCAAACTTATTTAATCATATTTGCCTAACAATTTCCGTCAGACAAATTTCGATGCACGCTTGTGAAATGAAAGTTAATTAAAAAATCAGATTTTGTATTTTTTTAAATACTGTTAATTACAATATAAAATATAATTTTGATATTTTCATATAAATCAATATATAATTGTAAATAATACTGTAAAAATTCTTACAAAATTAAAGGATGCAACATCGAGAGACTTTTAACGGCAGAAAATCACTACCAAATTTGAAAATCTTGATTAGTTCGAAACTTATTAGTGGGAGCAAATAATCAGATATGATGTATCTTATAAGCCTCCTTTTCCTATGAAAAATAGACTAAAAAATTATAAATGGTTAAGTGAAATTAATCATATTCAGTTTATCAGTAAAAATTATTAAGCCGTTTGATGCAATATCCCCTTACTTCATCCAGTGTGAATATCATATATTGTTAAATGCTTTCACACAAAAAGCGTAATATGATTTTTCAAAATAAATAATATTTTCGCAATATGTCATTACGACAGAAAAACAATGGATTAATCTAATACATATAATAATCTTTTTTAATAGACTTTCTTCACTAGTAATTTCAATAATATATATCATGTATTATTGGAAATTGAAGAAAGTCTATTAAAAATGATTAATATCGAATCAATATTATTAATAATATTTGAGAACTGAAGATGATGAGATGATATCTCGCATATTTATCATGTTCGATTTAGGTAAAATATATATTATTGACTTCCTAGCGAATCAAACCAAACTTTTTAAAATGAATAGATGGGAAACTACGAGGAAGATTATATAATCGCTTTGAAGGACTTCGTTAACCTGTTAATTATATCAATTAACAGGTTAACGAAGATTAATATCTGATATTAACAACAGTTTAAGAAGAAATGCTCCAGAACTTTTAAACGTGTGAACAGATGGTAGTTTAGGACGAAGATTTATCAATGAGTGTTCCATAATGGATAGATGACAGTTCATAAAGAAATCAACGAGTCTTTATTTAAGGCAATCTCGCTATAGAAAATAGAATTGTTTGATTTAACCCAGTCGACAAGACACTCAAAAATAATACTAAATAGTAGGATTTGACTTAATGCGATCTGCAGTATTTTCCTGGAGAGAGAAATTCTTAATTAAAAGTTTTCCAACCGATGATAATCGAAAGAAGGTTTAATCTCTCGTTATCCTCCCACTTACTTATATCCAGAAAGTTCTTTCGGGCTGTTTGTCAAGCATTATATATGAAAGAACAGATCGGGACAAAAGATTCTGTTCTCAAAAAGAAATTGCGATTGCTTGTTGGCATAATTGTGTTAGTAACTTGCTGAGTTTAAATTTTATCATTTTATCCCACGAAAGGAGATAGATGGACAATGTTACTTTCTAGTAAATGGATATTTTAATAATCTTTAACTGAAAAGAAAACGGAAATTTATTTTGATAATATTTTCGCTCACTGAATTCATATATAATATATATATATCTTTTTTATAAAGATTTATGATATAAATAACAATATGGAATAATTTTTATAAATGTTATAATGATTGAAGTAGAGTTTATGGATATATATTAAATAATTCATGTATATATATAGATATATACAGTAGAAGCCGCTTATTGTAATCATGGATATTGTTATCAAACGTTTAATGGTATCAAAATGGGCTGGTCCCGAATCATCCATATTAAAATGCGTTATAAAAACTCCGCTTATAGTAATCAGAAATTCGGTTACTGTCATCAGAATTGGTACTTTTTCATTGTCCTGTATCTTGATTTCAACTCAATTGTTTATATTTCGTTTCTCCGGAATATAAACAATTGAGTTGAAACAATTAACAATAATGTTTTTTAAATCTATTTAAAAAACATTATTGTTATTTTCATTTATTACTGTATTATTATTCATTTTCATCGCAATTTAGGCAAAAACGAGAAAATTCGAAGATACTCATTCGATATTTAAAATAATGTAGATTGACGTAAGTGGAAAAAATATGATTTGTGTACGATTTTAATTAATAAATTTTAAATCTGTGTCTATTTTTGATTTAATAAATTCATACAAATATGACTGCTTTTTAAACTTCGTGATCCTTTAGATGGTTTCATATCATGCGTGCACAGCATCTCTGACTATGAATGGCATGGCTCTACTGTTGCCAGATCTGGTGATTTTTAATGTTTTTTTGATGATGATTACGCTGTATATAACAGCATAAGTACAGAATATACTATATAATAATACTGTAATATTGTACTTTTTTGACAAGCACTGCTTAATGTTATCAATCGGTTATTGTTATCAAAATGGACCGGTCCCAAAGTTATTATAATAAGCGGCTTCTACTGTACTATAAAAAAATTGTTATTCATTTTCATGAAAAAACGAAATTACTTTCGAAACAATCCTATACATGCTTTAAGTATCTCCAAATGAACCCAATTTTTTTAATATAATTTCAGGCATAGAAAATCAAAATGATATTTGAAAATCAACTTTCTGTCAATGATGATCCCTAAATCAGAATGTCTATCAGTGAAATGAAAAGTATCATCATTTATTAGTATTACAATATATAGAGAATGGAATTAGGTTTCAAACTAAATTTTGCAGATGTGGTTTTCCTCTATTGAAGTATAAATTCTGCTTTCTAAACCAATGGTCAACACTATTGGCAGGTGTTAGAAGGAAAGTAACAATGCTAAAAGTTAGGAATAATCTTTTGAATCTGCATTTCAATGTTATCAAATATAGCTGATTTCATGCCCAAATGTAAAAAAATAAAAACATTGTCTAGGAAATGGGGAAAATTTTAATATTCACGACAATTACTGACTACGAAACAATGTACCAGAAACTGGGACTATCCTGAAAATCTAGGATGATGATCACCCCAAAATTTAAAATTATTTTTGCCTTTTCTGTTTAAATATGGAATAAAAGAATATAAATTAGATCTGTCTTCTATCAATATATATGAGTTTTCATGATATCATCATGAAAACTCATATATATTGCTACATCATACTAGAAAACTAAGTCTACTAAAAGTGATAGTATATCAATAATATTGATATCATGGCAAAGAAAAGATCCCAAAATAATATGAATATCACTTGTTTATCTTATCTGAATGAAACATGATTATTATTTGGATTCTATAGGGGATCAAGCCTATTGAAAATGATAGAAATCTAGCCCAATATGATTCAATATTTATCAAAACAATCTCTTATATAAACCCAATATATACGGGAAATTCATTCAAATTTTGAATAATGTTTCATCAGATATTATTTTGACAAACAGATGTACAACCCAATATTATCCAATAATGTATTATTTTTAATAAGCTTGATTCTCCAGATCTCAATAATGTCTATAAATTCATTCAGATTGGATAGTATTTACATGAGATATTGCTTCAAAATACATAAATAATAATGACCCATTATTCACTTTCAATAAATCTGAAAATGAATTTTCAAAAATACTTAAAATGAACAATGAAAAGGATCATATTATCAATTCATTGATCTTAACTACCAGTAATTTATTTTCTAATTGTTTACAATATAATCCTATTATATATTTAGGCATATATTTAATTTTTAAATATATTTTATAAAATAAATTATGCTATTGAATATTTTGAATGACGGAAAAATTTAGTATGAAAAATTGAAGATAGACTATTTAAGAACTTTTAGCAGGAAATTAAGTTTTACAGATGACAAGTAGATGATATCATGTTGATTGTGAATGAAAATACAGATTTGTCTAAGATAGTTGAATTAATTAATCAAAATGGCTTCAGTCTAAAAATTAAAATAGAAAAGAGACACAATGCAAGAATATACTATTTAGATTTGGACATTAAAAAAAGGCACACTGTATAGTATTGCAACATATCATAAACCTAATGTGGCACTAATGCATATATTATGTAAGGTAATATATTATTAGTGCATATATATTAATATATGCATTAGTGCATATATTATCTTACATAGAAATGCTTATAAGCTGAACTTACGATCTATATTGTAGAGTCTATAGATTAGTTATGCATTATGAAGACCTGGAGAAAGAAGCAGAATTCCTCAAAAACTTTTATAGAACATGGTTATGATAACACTTCTGCAAAAAGAGTATCTAGAGTTAAAAAAAGCCATCTGGTCATTTAGGAAGATAACTAACAATGATTAAATAATCAATCGACAGAAAAGTATCAAAGCATGAAGTAATATAGAAATAAAAAATTAATAGAGTAGGCATACACAATGCTTAAAAGAATAGGATCTTAGCTAGGGCAGTCTGCCCCAGGCGGCACTTTTTTTGGGGCAGCATTTTTGGCATTAAAAATTTTTTTAACGCTTTTTTAATAATAAGAAGGGTAAAATGATCAACTACTCTGAGAGTTAACAATTACAAAAATTATATGACTGTCATTGAAAAATGTCCAAGGTCCTTAATCCGATCAAACAAAATACTGTTATTAGTTGTTGTTATAGCCATGGAGCACGTAGTGATTATAACATTTATAATTTTATATTTTAATTTATAAATAAAAGAAATAAAATTATCTTTTCTTAAACTTAATTTTCAAATTGTGTCTAAATATATTTGATGTGTATTATATATTTCTCAAAGGAAGAGCAGCAATCAATGATGGCGGCAATTGACAGACTGCCCTGGGTGATTCAAGCTGTTGCTACACTGCTGGGTATGCAGTTAAAGTTAATAGAAAGCTTTAATAGGAATATATTCAATTTGTTAAGGAATAATAAGAACAGGCCTCCAGAAATGTTAAGAGGGGTGTGTAAAATTCCAATTGTGGTCAAGAATAAGAATACAGAAAAATGTCATATAGGATATACTCAGATGTTTAGAGCAACATGTTAAAGAATATAGAGTGGGCAAAATATATGCAATACCACCATGGCAGAGAAAGCATAATGAATAATAAAATCAACAAAATGGGATGAAGCAACGATTCTTACAAAAAATGGAAAAACTGACAAAGTACATAAAAAATGGTTTATTTATAAAGGATTCAGAAGGAAGCCAATTGATCAATGCAAGGGTATGATAATGTAATGTAATCTTTTCAAATTCCTGGAAATGTCTATTAGATGAAAATAAGAAAAGGAGTATAAAATATGATATGTTAATATTAATGATAGTAGGAGGACTATATAAAAAAATTTTGAATTAATGTCTGTATATAATTATTTGTTTTCATTTTTAAATTTATTGTAAAAGAATTAAACATAATGATTGATGTAATGTAATGTTTTGTTGATGTTTAAATTTATAAACTGGCTCATTGAAGATAGATGAAATTCTGAAGCTACTATGAAAATAATAAATATTTATAAGTTCTAAATAAGTGTGTTTTGTAATAAAAAATATGGGATTAATTTTTCAATCTTAAATAAGATATATTGCATTTATATTTCAAAATAATAAAGCTATTATTATTTTGAAATATATTATTTATGAATATTAAACCAAAAACAATTTAAAACTTACTTCAGAAGCGATTAATTCCAATCCACATACTTGACGTTGCTTCTCTTCTTGAATCAATGACCATAATTCGGGATCATCATTTGCAAGAGTTTCCTGTCCTGTCCAGTTTCCAAATTGTTGCCAATAACAAACTAAAGGGCTTCTTACTTGTTTTGTTAATAAATTCTGTAATATCCAAATTATATTTATATACAGTTTACAAGAAATTTCATATATAAAACAAGCATTTGCAAGATTTTGGAATTTGTGGAAAATAAACAACAGATCAAACACAAAAAATTCTCCTGATCCTTTTAAAAAATAAAATTTGTTGTCTAAATTTATTACAATTCTCAAAATATAAATTTGTTTAGAATGTATCTAAAAATTTATTTGAATCCAGTATAACGGATTTCCGTTAAACATTGAAATTAACATCCTGATTTTAAGGATTCTAACTGAAACAAAAAACTATAGGCCTAGTGTTATAAGTCAGGGTTATGTTCTTATGGCCGAATTCACCATGGTGAATTAATTCTCGGACCAAGATCACTTCTATTTTTCATACTTGCCACAACAAATTTCATGAATTAATTTTCAACAATGAGCAGTTATTTAAATTGCTTCTATCGGGGAGGGGTTAAATAACTTCTCACAATTGGAGATTAATTCACAAAATTTTTTATGGCGAATATGAAAAATAGGAGTGATCTTGGTCTGAGAATTAATCTACCATGGTGAATACAGCCATTACAGTGCCTTCTTTCTGGTACTGTACTAGAATTGATACTATTTAGTAATTTTTGTCATCTAGTCATTACTATATTGTTCAATAATTGTATGAAATCAATGAAAACCATGACTTAAGTGTAAATTTTAATTGGAAAAGATTACCTAGCCGTTGTATCTTAAAATTTATGAGAAAGAAAATTGTTTTCTAATAAAAGACACCTTAGAATTCTCAAATATAATACCATGATTAGTTTTTCTTAACACAAGTTCTCAATCATTCACTAATAACAATGCCATTCCCATCACATATTACATATTGACTCTACCCAACGAAGCCAGCCAGAGTGTAGAGGAAGGGCATAGACAAGCTTGGATCCTCAAGTAATTTTTCCAAGGTGGAATTCAGTCCTAAGTTCTTTGGTTAAAAAGTGTTTCCATGTAGTGAATCTGATTGATTGATCTACTACAATTTAGTTTAATACAGTGTTCTTAGATAATATTGATTTGTACTTCAATTAGTGTTCATATAAAATGTGGCCTTCTAGTTTTCTATAATTACATAATAAGTTTCCAACATATTTTTTTATCTCTTAAGCAGAAAATATAAGAAAATAAAACTTTATTCCATTCTTCTGCTTTAACTAAATTAATTAATTAAAAAAATTAAAGTTTTTTGTTTGCAATACAATAGCAAAACAATGTTAAACAAGGGAATGTTAAATGAGGATTGGCTGTATAAACAATGTAGTATAAAATTTAAAATAGCGTTTTATATTTTTTTGCTAATTTTTATAAACTATTTTAAAAGCTTCTGATAAAATTAGTATAGAAATATACTAATTTTATCAAAAATAGCTTAGCAATTTTATCAAAAATATCTAAATTTGAATACAATATTAGAAGATTTTTTATTATGGCAGAAATAGAAATTGGGTTTGAAATTTTTATCGTATGATCGGGAAATATATGTTTAAAATCTCGGATAATACATTTCTTTGTTTAAAATTTAAAAGTGAACAACATATAGCATTCATATTTGATATGTATCTCAGATAGCAGCACACTATTTATTTTTTATTAGTAGTAACATAAAAGTTTTATAAATTTATTTTAGTAAACAAAATAACTTTTATATGTAAAAAAAAAAAGATTCAATCATGATAATGATATTTAGAACTCCATCATGAACTGATCTGATTCTAATATAACATTCTAATATTTTTGATTTAAATTATTGAGATGTTGCGTTCTATAGAATGTTATGTAAAATTCGTTAGAGATTCCATTTGTATTTCAGCTGAAGATGGCTGTATAGCCGAAAGCGCTACTAAGTTGGTTAATAAAGACTTATTAGTAAATAACTCCAAAGGTCTGCTCAATAGTGCTGACAATAGTGTATTAATTTTGAAGTACCGAAAAGAGCAGTTTAGGAACTTTCCTACAGTCTAATATAACAAAATTATAGTAGTATTGTACATATTAAATTGGGATTTGATATGATTATTGGTTACTATATACAATATATTTAATAATAACTACAACTATTCTAATGATTAGTTAAGTATTTTCGTTGCACCTGATGCCTGGTGCATCAAATGCACTGAAAATATTTTTATTAATAAAATAAAATATTTCATTGTTAAGAGCTTAATATAATATTAATTTTAAATAAAAATAACTAAGAATTATTATTTTTATATCAGAAATAGGCTTTTATCGCTATACTTTTGAAAAATATTTTTTAGATAATATAGAATCAACATCAAAGCCCCTGAGGCTAACAGGTTTTTCTTGAATGGTGAATGACCTAAGATACAGTTCAGTCGTTTCTAAGCCAGACAGACAGTTTTTTTTAACAAATACCAAGCTCAAAAATTTCACACCATTTCTGCCAAGGCGATGTTAATCGTTTTTATAAGTTATGCAGTACCGAATTTATTTTCTAAAATCAACATTTCTACCATTTTAAATTTGATCGAAAGTTTTTTTTTTTTTAAAAAAACATTTAATTTATATTTTTGCTAGACTCTGATTGAATATTGTGTGTAATATAACCATATAGATGGTTGAATATAACCCAAAATATTTAATTATAACTTATGCAATTTAATTTTAAAACTCGGTATAGCATTATTATTTTTTAATTATGTAACTCGACTGCGATCAAAGTTTATCTTTATAAATGGACTCTGCAACTTTTTAACTGACATATATATATTAAAGACGAGATGAAAAAAAAAATTAATTTTGGAAATGCGTGAAATTTCCGAACTCACCGTGACTCTAGAAGAGCGGAATATGACAGATAAAACCATGTTACTGGAGGAGGTTAATGGAGATTTGGAGCGCAACCTTTCCGATTATCGAAGTTTAAAGGTTCATGGGTATAAAACACGTGTTCAGCATAAACACATACAAATGACACTCCCAGCGGCTGTCTTCGGAACTAATAATTCGATACTCGTAGCCAGTCGCGAATTGTTATTGAAAAACAAAAACATCATCTTCCTGGTCTTTTATTCTTTTCGCATTCCATTCATGTAAACATCACCAGTTACATATCGCAACGTGTGATTTTTTTTTTTTTTTTTTTGGCCGAAACAAAGCAGAAAATCGACTTTCGCTTGTCCATGTTTTCTAGATTCTTTAATTTTCTGAATTTTGTTAGAATTCATTGATAATCACGACTAGTGGATATTATTAAGGAATTCGATAATTGAGTTCGATATACTTTTTAATCAGAAATTCAAAAATTTCAGTACCACCAACAGAAATATTCCTTGTATATCAGGGCCGGCTCAAGATACCATCGAGCGAGCGCCCGCTCAGAGCGCGTATATTTTAGGGGCGCCAAAGGGTTCTGGTGCATTTTGTGTTTTAATTGTTGCTATTATTATTATTATTATTGTAGGAATACACAAGCATTTTTTACACACAATTTAAACGGCGAGCGGACTGGTGGCATTATTGCACGAATCCTTGTTCTCCGGCTTCCCCTACCGGAAGACAAGGATTCGTGCAACAATGTAATAAACGGTATAATCAACAAAGAATATATTGTACAAAATAATCGGTACACAATAAGTCGGTAGACCGCAGACAAAACGATAACAGAAAAATAATATTTAAGTGTTACATTTCAACAAGTACAGAATGATTCGGAGCTTATTGTAAGTTGATCAAGTGACGAAGTATGTACTGTTTACAGTTTTATGTATGTTGCGTTGGTTTTATTAAAATTACATATATTTACTTCTTCTCTAGAATTCAAATATCACTGGTATTATTTCTGTTATAGTAAGTACAGGTAACCCTCGTATAACACGTTTAGAAAATTCGTGAGCCCTGGTATAACAGGTGATTCTACAACACGGTTTTTACGTACACTTAAAAAATTACATTTACTCTTTTACAACACAAAATATTTTCATTAATTTCTATAAATCCACACTAAGGACACCGGAATACAGATACAAAAAGCAATCATGGGGAAATACTTGGCTAAAATTAGTCATAAATGCAATTTCGCTAGTTTGTCATGGAGGAACGATACGCAGTCTATTTTCGATTTCGATTTGAAAATGAGTTAATCGTCGACTATGGAGTATTTTGTGTTCCAAACGTTCAGTTCTTGGATAAAAAAATAAGTTTTTATTCTTCAATAGAGGAATGCGAAATAGAAAAAAAAACTTTTATTCATAAATTTTTTTTGGGTATGTGTTAAAGAACGATTGTTTAGTAGCGGATTAAATTGCAGATTTTGTAGAGAGAGCGGAAGATACATAAACTTTAATGGCAGACAAATGTTCAGAAAGTGAAGTTGATATTGTTAGAAAGGAAAAAGTTCTCGTTTTAACTGAATTGCGGTAAAAAAGATACAATTATTAAATAAACGTTACATAGGCTATATACTTTTTGTTTTACATATATTTTGGGGGGTCTTACATATATATTTTTCTTTATGTTTCGTGTTATTAATATCCTTAATAAAAATTAAGTTTCTTATGTGGAATTGAAGAAAGTTATTTGTTTTTAACTGATTTGAGAACATAACTCCCG
>WUQG02007022.1:0-12064 GCA_011317285.2 Androctonus mauritanicus
ATACTTAACCAACATGGCGCCGGTTTTCTTAACGTTAGACTGGGTATGCGCACTCTAGTAATAATATCTCTATGCTATTTACTGTCATTTAAAACATTGATATTTTATTCAAATCCAGTAGTGTGGCAAAGCAACGATTTAAACTTTATCTAGATACGAAAAAATTTTGTATAATTTATTTTTTCTTTAATTTAAATTGTTTTTATTTTTATTTTTTTTTTGACATCTCTTTGATTGAACGGGTCCCTGGGCTACAATCCATAAAGACTATGCCTAAATCCGCCCCTGGTTATCAGGGTTGGTGCCTTTAGAAAATCTTGGCTGGAGAAACAATAAAAATTAAATTAAAATTGTAATTACTCTAAAAAAAGACAAAATTCACAGGTGGCGCTATAACCTAATAATGGCCGCCAAGTAATGTATCTGTATATTCGTTTGCAGAAATTTTTCCAATGATATTCCAAGGTTATAAGATTAAGTCAGAAGATTTTCGCTCATTTATATAAGCGAGTAATGTCTAGTTAAGATTATAAGATTATCTGAATAGCAGTCTATAGGTTGTGGTGCTGCTGTGTTGTCATAATACGAGTAAATGTGTGATAAAAGTCTTTTTTACTTTTCTGTAAAGAATATTATTAATGTGAAGAACAATAGTAACTAATGGCAACATATATTGATAGGTTACTTTGCACAGATCGATATATGAGTCGCTATGCCGCATCAAAGAAATTTGCCACTATTGTACAGTATTTTAATTAATACAGTTCTTATTTTATATAAATTTTATATTATTTTTTTCCTAGACTACAACCATATACTACCCTAACGAAATTATTCTTTGATGTTTCTTGTTTTCGCTGTCTAAATAATTAATATCAAATTTTTATGGCGGATGAAGTCCTTTAACATCAATTAATATTAATTTAATATAAAAATTACATTTAAAGGGAAGCCGACATTCGTTTCCTCAATTCTTCTCATTTTCTCTGTCTTATAAATATTACGATAATAATAAATTATGTGCAATTATTATTGTTTAATGAATAATACATTATCCTTTCTGATAAAATTGTGTATACGTATACGTCAGCGTAGATAATTAAAGTAATTCGAACATTATAGATTGATTATAAAGCTATCAAACTCTAATTATCATTTCTTCTCAGATTTTCTTCCAAGGAAGTAATGAATAATTTCCAAGTTTTTTTTTTTCTGTTTTGAAATCCGACGCGCCGAACTTTATTTTTCAAATAAAAACTCCGTATAAAGAATTAATTATCTAAAAAAAAAAAAAAAGTCATTTTAGATGTTTTATCGTCTTAAAAAAAAAAAAAAGAAAGAAAATTCACGATTTCTTTCTGTAAGAAACTTGAAATAGGCTATTTTTAAATTCAAAATATTAAAGTGTAAGATTAAAGAGATAACTTTAGAATATATATATTTTTTTCCTCCAACTTATTTTGATTTATGAAGAGTGTTTTCGGGTTATTTAAGTCCATGAAAATGCTATTATCCAATGTTAAAGGCTGTTTTTGGAGGAATTTACGCATCTGTAACTTTTATGATTATTCTACTTATCTAGCAAAATGTGACATTGCGGATCGTAACTATTTTTTTTTTTATTTATTTACATATCCTTGAATTAATTTTCAAATTTAATATTTCCACTTTTATAAACATAAATGGAATGATAATAATCTCATCATCGTTTTATTTTATTTTTATTGTGCATCACATCACAATTTTTTATTATTTTTTTTTTGCACGAAAATTGAATTTTTACACACAAATATTGAATTTTGGGAGAGAAGAACGAATATACACGAGTCATAAATCGCTTAATCTCAGAAGTAATGGAAAAATCTGAATATATATATATAATGTATTGTACCGATAAATTGGGTGAAGTAATTAGTTAAAAGTAGGATTCAACCGACGAAAGAGTGAAGAGTGTACACTTCATTCGTATACAATAATTAGATACACTGTACGTAAGTTTCGTATAAATTGTAGCTATCGAACGTTTACAAGTGCAGATTAATCGTATAAAATTATAATTAGATTATTGCATTTTGTGCTCTTGGACGATTATTTGGCCATTTGTCCAATCGTTCAGTCGTGATAACGAAATTTTTCACCAATCAATTTTACCCTGACACTTTTTATGATTCAAAAAATCGCATTGCATTGATCGGGCATATCACACGCATTTTAGTAACTTCACATACTGCGTGGCATTACTCACATACGAATGAATGCACATATCGGATTTTGCTTTTATATAATAAGAATTTTTTTCTTATTTATTTTTTCTATTAAAGATTAAATAAACCAGAGATAATAGCGTAAATAATATGTGGGTTGTTAGCGGGCTATTCGATATCTTCAATTTTATAATGTGTTATATCTAAAGGTTTTTGTCACCGTTACATATACAGATGGCGGAACAAGAACTTCCTTGTTCTGAATATCTG
Source organism: Androctonus mauritanicus (assembly GCA_011317285.2). NCBI lineage: Eukaryota > Metazoa > Arthropoda > Arachnida > Scorpiones > Buthidae > Androctonus > Androctonus mauritanicus. Next base: position 2,475 of record WUQG02007022.1, read on the forward strand.
GATTATAACTTCCTTGTTTTCCTTGTGATAAATAAATGATTAATTTGCTATACGAGCGAACTGATATTGAATGATAATATATCACTTGGTGTAACGCATTACCATTTCCTATGCCGTACTGTTCACAATTGTAACGTTAAAATTGTGACTAAAACGTGGCGATTTAGACGCATTAAGATACTGAATCAGGTATTAATTATCTAATATTAGATGCATACTGTCAGATAATAACATATAATAATCGCTATGTGCCTTAAAAAAAAAAAAAAAATTAAAATCCCTGTTTGGCACACGTTTGCTATCGTTGGTCTTGACAGATTAACGTGCAATTTTTTAAAATTCTATTTTTAAGTTATATATGGGATTTTAATAAGTAATTCGTGTTTCCATAAAGATAATTGGCGTGATATTTAAATCCGAGGCCTGCTCTCCACTAAGTTTTGATATGATAATTCTATTATTAACGAGCGAGAGCAGGATCGGTTATTAATATTTAGCAGGGCTTTAATTTAAAAGGGATTTTCCTAAAGTAGTATTGGAATTGAGAAGGATAATCAGCATTTCTGTAACATGTATCCCTGCAGTTTGGCATTGTATAGAAATAGGGGACTTAACATTGATTTTTGTGGGCCCTGTCTGGTGTATAGCAACCTAAGTGCTTTCGTCTGAACGTGGATAATCAATAGAATGACTGTCAAACTGAACCAAAGTGGTTGAGTGCAACTACCTCTCAGCATTCTTTCCCTTTTAGAAGCTCTGCCACGCACTCCTACATCTTTTCTGGGATTAATAAAGACACGATAAGAGATTCAGAGAATTTAATTTAAGCATCATGTGCAACAGGATCCAATGAAAAAAGAAAGGCTTTTTACAGGGCCTAAAGGGAAAGAATTAAAGCGCATTCGAGGAAAATAATTGAAAGAGAAGCGAAAAAAAAAAAAATCATATTTTAATCTCAAAGATAATTTAAAAATCTTCTTAAATTTAAATACTTCCACTGAAAAAAAAAAAAAAAGAAAGAAATTCTTTCATCATTCTCCCTCCTCTTCTCCTCCTTTTTTTTCTACATTAAAAATATTGATGCTAATAATGACGATAATTATTAACAAGCGCTTATTGCCGTGTATATAAATATCCTTTAAAAATTAACATCTTAAACCCGTTATCATGAATAACCAACGATAATTAACGAAATTTTTAAAAATTTATTAATTTGTCCAACATGTAAAAATCGTCTCGACAATTCAGCAAAATAATCTTGATATAATTTTGTTTGGTTATAAATACTTAACGATATTAATAAATTAAGGAGATAATTACGTTATAAATAATCTTAATGATAATTTCGTTTGTTTAGAATTTATTATTCCCAACGAGAAAATTTTCAGATTAATGATAACTATTCTCTTATATTATTACTGTTATATATCACGACTTTATATGTTTAAAATGATAACTTTGATTATTTTTTTTTTTTTAAATAAATAAATAAAGGAGAAAATATATTTTAAAGTTACTTATTTTTTTATTTTTTTTAAAAAAAGGAAGAGGGAGGGAAAAATTTTTGGAATGACGTGCGATACGTTATCAGCGAAAATTCCAAATATTCCAAAATTAAATCACGTTTTTAATTTCTGTTGAGCACGAGTTGACGTTTCGACATCAGAAGACGATATTTATCATCAAACGACCGAATTCGTGCATTTTACAAGCTAATTATGGAAATTATCTTTCAAAAATGAGGGAAAAAAGTTGAATGACAGGTGTAGCTCACGTTTCGATTGACTTTTGATAACATTATCCTTCAGATAATAACAACTTTAAAAAAAAAAAAAAGAGAGAGAGAGTATTCCAAGACAAAAATTGTTTAAAAAATTTATTATCGCCAATTATCATTCTCTTGTTATCCTCAAAGAAAAAAAATCGTATAAATCGATGATAGTCTAATCAATTATAAATATATCCATATTAATTTAAGTATTTTACCTTTATGAATGTATTATCGTGTATAGGTAAAAGGTAATTCATCATCTTTATAACGGATAACGCGTAGTAGAGTTTATGATAATGCAAATTTAGACTTATATATACGACAAATAAGACGATGATAATCAATATAGTGCATTAGAATATAACGTTAAGTTAAACAATTGCTTCCCATTATCTCTATAGTCTCATCATATGAGTTCTTAATGATTTCTAACGTCAAATATTTATATTTATCAATTATCACCGGATAATTAATTTATCCAATTAAAAATAAACGAAAATTACTGCTAAACTTGATCGAGAAAATTCTATTTTCTTACCTTATACACTCCTATATAAGGTAAGAAGATAATGAAAAAAAGTTGTGATAATAGTTATTAAATTTGTTCGAATTTTCTGTTTGGAGATATAATTCTTTTTTTTTTTTTTTTTTGATAAAAGGAACGAAATCAAATATTATCCTTATCATGGAGTGTTGTATAGAAAATTGGGGCGGAGGTGCAGCTGTTCTACTTTTATTAGAAGGAGCGTCACCTCCATTCCAATATCCACTTATTTGTCTACCAGACTTCTTTATTGGTCCTTCACTTCCCAAAGAATAAAAAAATAATATTTATAATACGGTGACAAAAAACGCAATTATAAAATAATTTAACTTATCAAATTTTTATATATAAAATTTCGTAATAATTGAATAAATAAATTTACGTCCAACACCTTTTCATATACGAGTATTAACTATTCTAGGTTAAAAATGTATGAGGTTTAACAGGTTGTCTAAGAATAATTTATTATAATCTTAATTACCATGTTTTGTGAATTATTTAGTATCATAAATGAATTTAATTCCTAAATAATTACTTATAAATTAATATTTAATTAAGAAGTTTGTTAGCATTTACAATTTTAAGTACTTAAAACTTTTATGCAGTTTTAAGATAATATATTCGAAATTTGCTATAATAAAATTTATTGATGATGCCGTTGATAAACAGCAGAACTCGGCCGATTCGCTTTATTCGCATTTTAATAAACGATTATTAATTTTTGTCTTGTTAAACACGTGCAAATATCAATTAAATTAAACAAATTTTGAAAATGGACCAATGAGAGAAATCGATTTAAATTTAAAATATGTCGGCGACTTTGTTTTAAAAAAAGACGAATAATTTTATTGGTCAATTTCGAAAAACGTATAAATTAGTGAGGGTGTGGTTAATATAAAAATATCAAAATTTTTTTTTACGATATTTTATGTAATTTTGCTGATTAAAACAGCTATTTATCATTTCTTCGCTGGTTAAAATAATAATAATGATATCCGAACGTCCTAAAGTGCTTTAAGCTATTTTCAATATAAAATGTAACAATTTAGAAATTACAAATTTGAAAATTATACAAAAATTGAGCAACAGTATATTATATAAACTACAATTACGAAAAAATAAAAATAATTATGAAAAAGTGGTCCTATTAATCCCTTCGGTGCTTTGCTCATAAATATCCGAAGATGACAAAGTTCGCAATTATTAATTTATTATCTAATTATCGGGCATTTCGAAAGATAAAGTAAAAAAAAAAAAAGTGAGAGTGAGGGATTAAAAAATATATATATATATATAATCAATCACATTTAATATTTGTGAGATAACCTATATTTACGTACACCTCGATGCGTTACATTTGATGCATGATGCAACTTGTGAATGCTAACTAGACTCGATAATATGATAATGACTAGGATATTTTTATAATAATTATCGATTTTTAGAACCAGTCTAGCGAACTTAAAGATACAATATGATAATCAGAGAATTTTACCGATAAATTTTTTACATTTTTCGTGTTGTTTTTATTGGATTACGATATGCCGAATTTTTCGTGATGTCTGGTATGATTTTTCTGATTATCATCATAATTTTTATACCATTTTTTTTTTTTTTACAAGTTTTGATAGTTTATCTAGAGAGAGAGAGAGGTCCATGATGATTTAATTCGGTTGTTGTAAGATAAATGATGTTATAATGAGTGAGAATAATGACCGAAACCAATTTAACAGAAAAAGAAAATGATGGTAATTCATGTATCGTGATAATTATTATAATAAAATTATGAATAATGAGATAAAATTTTCGTGTTGCTGTTGTCAGTAAGCGGGTTAGGAACTTGTTTAATAGGAGTCGTTTGCCAGCCTTACACTTTAGATAACTCAGATGTAAGAAAAGAGGCGTCGAACATCCTCTCTCTCTTTCTCTCTCTCTCTCCTTTTTTTTCTGTTGCAACTATTCATAATCGATAGAGGTTTGAAAACTGGCAAAGGACAGACTAAGTATCGGTTGCTGGAAACATTAAAGGTAGGTAAAATGTCTGTCGTAACGTTCAGACTTTTAAACAAATTGGTAATATGCGGTTAAGAAGCGAGCATTCCATCAACAAAATTTTCCTCATCGGAAATTGAATCAGCATGGAGAATTGAAATGCCATTAATATCGAAATCAAATCGAATGAAGAGTTTAGAAAGAAAATAATAAATGACCGAAGACTTTGACGGATTAAAACATAAATTGTTTTAGCTAACCAAGATGATAACGATTTAGATATCCATTGCGAAGAAAAATGCCAGATTCGATGATCGTCACATCAGCATATGCAGGGATACGAATAGCAAAAGAAGAGAAACGTTGGATTAATAGGATGCAAAAGATATAAAAAAAAAAAAAAAAAAAAATACGACGTCTGGGAGATACGAGAATAACAATCTATTAAATCTGTTAATAAATCATTAAAGCGTGGGAAATAAATAAAAAATAAAACGTCAGATAGAAACTAAAAATAGTTTAAATCGTCTTTTTATAGGATGATGGAATGATTTCTGCAGATTCCTTTTACTTTCCCCTCATCAAAAGTAAGAAAACTGCATTAAGAAACATCATCAAAAATAAACTTAAACTGATATTTATGAAGAAGAGGCTTTGATTCCATTTACCTTTCCAGACATCAAGGACAAATGTCGCGACACTGCGACAACCTTCCATCTGTCAATTGAAGTACTTAAGAGTAACAGACAGGTGAGGTTGGCTTTGCCCCTCTTTCAACTCTGCCTTAGAGAAATCAGATAATGTGATAAATTCTGTAATTGCGATGATAACATACACGTAGAATGAATGATCCGACTGATAATCTTACTAGACTAATTATCATACTTCTCTCTCTTCTGAATTCTCTACCTTAGCAACAATAAAGAAAGATTTAAACGCTAAATTAAAACTGTACTGTATTCGAAATTACATATTTCTGACCAGTGCTGCTATGGTAACAACTTAAATGTAAATTCGGAATAAACATTTTTCTTCGATTATTTTTCATTTTTTTTTTTTAAATATTAATTGAATAATATTCTTTACAACATTATTCTGTGGAATAATACAGTATTAAAGAGCATTGTGTTTATTCTTTAGAACGTTTATTATAATGCTACGATGAACTCGATTAATAAAAATAGAATTTTAATAAGTTTATTCAGGAATAAGTTTGCAGGAAAAGTTACGATAGTTATCCTATAATAAAGACGAACAAGGAAAAACAATTTTTTTTCTATAAATACTGTACTAGTCCAACAATAAAAAAACAGGGCATCATCGTATCTCTGTCTCTCTCCAATGATACTATAGTAGCAATAAAGATCACAAAAAATGATGTAAACCGAAAGTATTTCTCTGTCTGAGTGCTGCTACAGTAGCCATAAAGATCAAGGCGAGAATTCCTCAGTTAATGCTTCTATATCGACATTATTTTCACTTTCTTTATTATCAATTTATAGACCTATAATAAATATCGCTATATAAATACTTATTTTAATTCTACATTAAAAATATTGCAATAAGTTGATTAAATATGCCATCTTTTATTTTATGTAATCATCGATAATTAATGTTATAATAAATAAAAATGGATAGAATTATTAAAAACATCATTAACTTGAGGTTCTGAAATCTTCACTCATTACAGTCTTGTTTTTTTTTTTTAAAGATGAAGTCGGAAAATGTTTATGGGCATTACAAATAAGCATTAAATATGCATAAAACTTGCAGCATTAAATATGCAGTATTAAATGTCTATAAGCATTTTACAAAATGCTTATAAGCATTAAAAATACAAAGATGAAGTCGGAAAACGCTTATAGACACTAAAAATAAGCATTAAAAACTTGCAGAATTAAAAATAAGCATTGCAGCATTAAACATGCATAAAACTTGCAGCATTAAATTGTATATAACTTGCAACATTGCAGCATTAAATATGCATAAAACTTGCAGCATTAAAAATAAGCATTAAATGTCTATAAGCATTTTACGAAATGCTTATAGGCATTAAAAATGCAAAGATGAAGTCAGAAAATGCTTATAGGTGCATCTGGAGTCGCCATTTTCAAGATAGCACATTCTATTACAAATCGAACTTCACCAACTTCAATCGAACTTTAGTAAAATGTTAAGAAATATTTTACTAAATTTTGTTAGCATAAAGACACCAATAGACGAGAATAATAACTTGAATTTCATATTATTATGGAATAATTATTATGAGAATAACCAACCAGATTTTTTTCTACGGAAACATCTCTATCGTAGCTATCAGCGCCAGACTCAGATAAAGGTGCCAAAAGAGCTCAAAATCTTAAAAAAAAAGCCCCAAAATTTGGTGCTTTATGTAAAAAAACATTATACAAAAAAAAAATGATTGAAAACTTTTTATATTATTTGTTCTATTGATTTTATCATTTTGCTATGGCTTTGGGAATGAGCTGGGAACTCGTCTCTCTTAAGTTCTGATCAACATAATTCATCTAGTTTAAACGATGACGTAAAATATAATCAATTATTCTATTTAAGATGCTTCTATTAACTTTTATCGAAAATCTATATTGAGAAAAGGAAAATAAGATATAAGGGATTTGGTGAAGTATTATAAGGCACAAAAAATAGGCAATAAAATTGCGGATGAAGCAGTTAAACTTGCAAAAAAAAAAAAAAAAGATTATCGTCCTTTCTGCATCCTTAATCTTAATCAATGAGATACGAAAACTTCTGTTTTAAATCGTTATCATCTATCCAAGATTATTTTGTATGGAGTAATCTGTTAGAAGGAGTCAAAACAAACAGAAATGGTCAATTCATCTAATTTCCGAACAGGGATAGGACATCAGGAAGTGATGGAGTAGTAAGTCAGGAGCGAAGGAAAGTTACATAGAGCGAGTAATCATGTCATTTCCTCGTTGTTGTCGTCACACAAAACATCAACTTTAATCGCGTACTTACCGTTTTATTCTAAAATTCAACCTTCTTACTGACGAACATTATCCAGGATAATCACGAAACCAAAATATTTCGTCATTAATTAAGCAATTATAATATTTTAAAATATAGATAAGGAAAATTTGTTACCATCATAATAACTAGTTTCAATTTATGCACAGATGTTATCTGTCCGCATCCACATAAGACTAATTAAACTTATAATAAAACTACAATAATAATAATAAAAAAACAAAATAGGTCGCACATAGCAAAAAAAAAAAAAAAAAATTCTGGAAATCTCTTTCAACAAATAAGTATTTTGAAGCACATTGACAAACAGATTATTAAGAGACACGGACAAATAGCCAGGATTATCTTCGTAAGATATGGTCATTTCCAGGATTATCCTTCACTCCCGAAGAGATGGCTTATCAATCTGAGTACTTTATCGAACGCCTGAACGTCAGCTGTTGCTTGATACACGGTATTTTTTATTATTATTATTTTATTTTTTATTTTTTAAAATAAACTTCGGTAAAAGTTATTTATTTCCAGAACTCTTCAATTGTAAAAAAAAGAAATAAATAAAACAGTCAATAGAGAATTGTTATATTTATAGAAAATAATTTATAAAGAATTTCTAGAGATTTTCGAATCTATCTAAAATATATATAGCGTAAAGTGTTTTATTTATAAACGTGAAAATCTAAACAAATAATCATGGTAAAAATTTCTGAAAAATTTATGATGATATCTTTTAAATTATCAATGTTTCTAATTTTATTTTTTTATCATTTTTATAATTATATATTGGATTATAAAAAATTCCGTAAACTTTATTCCGTTAACGTCGAATATGAACTAAAGAAGAATAAAAACATCGATAATATAATTAAAATTATACACAAAAGCATCTAAAACCTTAAGATTTTACAGTTAGCACTATTTAGCATCAATCTTCAAAACCTTAGGAGTTTACAGTTAGCAGTAATGCTCTATTTAGCACCAATCTTCAAAACCTTAGGAGTTTACAGTTTGCAGCAATGTTCTATTTAAAAGCATCAATCTTCAAAACCTTAGGAGTTTACAGTTAGCACTAATGCTCTATTTAGCATCAATCTTCAAACCTTAGGAGTTTACAGTTAGCACTAATGCTCTATTTAACATCAATCTTCAAAACCTTAGGATTTTACAGTTAGATTTCACAAAAATTCTCTAGAGATACTTTTATATTCTGAAGATAAAATTATCATCGATGTCATCGTTATTATTATTATTATTTAAAAAAAAAACATAAAAAATGAATTGATAAAAATTAAAATGATTAAAAATTCGCGTTTAATTCCACTTACTGATCTGATAGAAAAAAGTTGACAGATGACAAATAAGGCCTTTTAACAAAAATAAATCCCGAAGGATTTTTTTTCGCTTGGCCTGTTTTAAAGAATGAACTTGTTTGCCAGTCGAGGTGTTTACATGAACATACAGCAAAAGAAGTAAAAAGAAAAAGAAAGAAGAAGAATGAAAAAAAAAGATAAATTCGGTTGACGTTGCGATTCACTCTTTTATGTTATTTTTAGCTTTGCGCGTATCTCCTTCATTATGAAACTTTTTAAGTTCCATTAGAAGTGCCGAAATGGAATTGGCTAGTTTTACTCGCGAAAAAATTTTTCCTACCATATTAAAAATAAAGTTTACTATCAAAATTTTGCTGTTACATTAAAAATTAATAAAGTTTACTGCAAAAATTTGGTACTACATTAAAAATTAATAAAAGTTACTGCCAAAATTTTGCTACCACATTAAAAATTAATAAAATTTACTGTCAAAATATTCTTCTTACCTGAAAAAATAACTAAAAATAATCATTATAATATGATTAAAACTCGTAATTACACCACCTTCCAATTCAATATTTCATCTTCTGATATTTCAGAAATTTCCTAATTCCTAATCGTTCTAATTCTTTTTCACTTCAGACGAAGAAGAAATACTTTTGATCAGAAAATATTTCATCTTCGTCTGAAATGAAAAAGAATTCTGAAAGATGAAATTTTAGTTATCAATTTCAATTCTTTCCTATTTCATCTTCGTCTGAAATAGAAAAGAATTGATATTGATAACTAAAATTTATAATAATGAAGAGTAACAATAATTAGAGTTTGGTTTAAATATTTTAATAATTATTACAGCTAAATTTATTTATTTATTTTTTACTACAGTAGAATCCCGTTTATACGTTTCTCCCTTCTACGTTTTTCGCACTTGTACGTTGTGTTACGTACACTCTTTCGATTTTGCACG
>WUQG02007033.1:0-12063 GCA_011317285.2 Androctonus mauritanicus
TATTTGTAAAAGCCATAAATTTATACTGTACATACAATTAAGATAATTTTAATTAGTTTAATAAAATTTTCAAAAGAAGAATAATATACTGTATATACTATTTTAAGACAATATAATGAGATTGCATTTCTTTTTTATTAGATTTAAACGATTCTTATTATGATCCTGGCATGATGGAGTATTTTGATAAAGTAGGTTTTCTTTAATGCTTTATTATTTATTTTGAAAGTTGAAACATATATAACAGGTTTCTTAAATTAATTAATTATTTCTATAGAATAATTATAATGCTAAATATAAAGACTTGCAAACTGTAAAAATTCCTCATGTATAAATTAATATATATTTTAGAACTTTATATAGCATATTAAATTTTTTTTGTATAAAATATCCCTTGTGCAATATCACGTATTATCATCAATATTTGCTAATAATTGCAATATATGCAGAAACGTTAGACCATTCTATACTATAAACCAGCATAGTGTAGTTTAAATGAAGCAATGCCACTGTGTAGTTAGTTTCTGAGAGACTCCAAGTAATCACTCATCTCATTAAAAACAGTTTTTTTTTATTCCTCCAAAAATATTGATTTTATTCCATTTCTATATGTTTATCTATTAAATAAAGCAATTCTGATACAATTATATTTAATTGTTACGTTTTTATTGAATTTAATGTAATCCAATCTAACTTTATTATGTAAACAAAGTGTCATATTTCAAAATCATAAATATTTTACTGTTGGTGAATCTTTGTATTCTTATTGTTTTTCTGACACTAGATAGTGTATTCTAGATAAACGAGGAGCCAAAAGTCATATTCAGATTTTTTGGTAATGTGGGCATGCCGCTGAATTTAGGGGAAAATAAAATTGCATTATTATGTAAAGAAACCGTGAGCTAAATTTAAATCTCTCTCTCTCAAAATTCCTTAAATATTTTATAGATTATTTTAATTCTAGTATATAAAGAAATATGTTTTGTTATTAATAAATGAAAAATTATGATCTTTCCTATCAAATTTAATATTTTATTAATTTTTTTCTAACATGATGCATAATATGCAAATGAGATATAGCTTTAACTTGAAATTATATTGTAGAATAATTATTAAATCAATTCAACCAAAGTGTTATTTTCTTATTACATAAGACTATATTCTATAAACTTTTAGGCAAAATATATTTTTATTGTTTAAGGTATGGTTCCAGGAGGGCTGATTTTTAGTAAAATTCAGTTTGTGATTAATTTATATATTTAACAGAAATTCGCATAATATATTTTATTTCTTAATCATTATAGATCATTTTATCAAAATACATTCATAACACCAATATATGAATGAAATATTTTTTAAAAAACTTGATAATGTAAAAAGTGGGGATGTTCAAAGTAAACTTCAGAAAAGATTAAATATTAGATAAAATAATAATACATTTCAACAAACAGCTATATATTAAACTACTCTATAAGATGAAAACAGCAAATTTAAAAATTATATTAAATATAAAGAAAAAACTTTGTGAGAAAAAATTGTCAAGCAGGTCAGTGTAGTTGATGTCTGAGAGACTCCACTGAATTTTTTCTCTGAAACCATAAATGGAATCCAAAATATGCTTATTGCAATTGAATCCAATCGGAAAATCCGGAAGGTACAGAATTTTTGAAAATTTTCACATAGTGCAATAGGTAGTGTGGAGTACTTCAGATTCCAACTACATTGTGCCGAGTTAAACAATTCTCTTATGCAATAAAGAAGAAATTATGCTTAAAAATTCAAGCTTCCTTTATACAAAATAATAAATTTACATATTTTCAATTAAAACTGATCAACATTTAAAATATATATTTTAAATTTTTCAATATGTATTCCCTTCGTTATCAAAAGGTATCATTTTGATAAAGGAGGAAAAATATTGTTGCAGCTAGGCAATAAATCAGTGAATTATCATTCTGATTCTTGTTGTAAATGTTTCTAAACTTCAAACTCTTAAGTTGTTCATTAGGAGAATTTAAAGCTGTTTTGATAAAATTATTTCTTAGCAAATCCTACTTCAAAGATAACTAATAGTTGACAAATATAATTGGGACCTAATTAATCATTTGCTGGTTTGCTTTTATTTTATAGCATAAATCTGCCTAGGCCAAATTTCAGGTAACAAAATGCTCATAATTATAGTATTTAAAAGATTCAGGTAAAAAGAATAAAAATAATAACCAATATTTTCATTATCAGATAAATCTTATTTCAAAGTCAACTTAATTAGCCTGATCAATATACTGAATTTCATAAAATTTAAATAAAATAATTTGAAAGTTCTTACAGAGAATCATTATAAAAAATCAGCCATCAACAATATGATGATTTTAGTATTGTGAATATCGATTAAATTACAAATTTTAATCAATATTTACAATAACACTATCACAAAATCAAATTATACTTTTAATTTGATTTTGTAATAATCTATGATAAAGATGGAGCCTGATAATATTTAGAGAGAAGCCTGAAAATTTTTAGCATCCGACACTTTAAAATGCATGAAATTGACTTTCTTGCTAAATTTGATAAAAATCCAATAATTAATTCGTAGCATATTAAGATAGCATCTCGGAAGTTTAAATAGTTATCATTTTTGTACATTTGATACTAGATAGTAAACAAATGATGCTGAAGTTTAAATTGAATATCTGTGTAATATTTCATGACTATCTTTCAATTACTTGTAAAGTTATTAGTATACAGATGATAGAGAATATGATGATTTTCTAAGCCTCATAATCCTTCAGGAAATATTAATAATGATTAAATAAGCCATGATTATAATTCATGTAATTACTGTAATTATGATTAAATATATGCTTGCAAACAATAATTAAAAGCTGGAATAATTATAAACATTTTAAGATCTAAATTATTAATGTAAAATGATGTACACTTTTCGAATAAAATAAGATCTGCTTTGTGAGTAAATGACAATGATAGAAAAAGCAAAATCGAAAAAAATTTCTATATGATCAACAACTGATGATTAAAAAAAATATTTTTATATTTTCTATAAAATCAATTAGGAAATGTTATTTACTATTTGTAACAAAGACATCAATAAATCTGTTTTACTCATGTTCAAATTAGACTGCCTAAATTCTTATGCAAATTAACTTAACACTAATCAATGCACTAACCAGCAATAGTAATAAACTTGATTTTAACACAACTAATGTTTTCAGTGCCTTGCTTGTACTCTCTTCAGGCTACATACGTTAACAAATGGTAATAGAAAAAAAATTTATGTTACCATTTGTTAATGTATGTAGCCTGAAGAGGGTGCAAGCAAGGCACCAAAAACATTAGCTGTGTTAAATTTGTCAAGATTTTACTACTGCTGTTTAGTGCTTTGATTAGTTTTAAGTTAAATCTGTTTTAGAATTTTACATTTTGCCATATTTTCTCTTATGGATATAACATTATTTTTTTAATAATTAAAATTATTTATATTTTAAGAGAGTTGAAGAATATTCCAATACAATGATGGATGAAACATCGTATATGCACAAGCCAAGTGAACGACTACAGGAGTGGCTGAATAATGATTTCCAAGTGACTTTAAGAGAAATGAAAAATAAGAATCGTAATAAATTTATGAGAAAATGTTTGCCAAGGTAAAAGCTTAATATTTTCCAACGTATGATGCATTTGTAGTTAGTTAATCTTGGTAATTGCAATCAGTATATGTTTTATAATCATTATATTTTCTGTTTTAGGAAAGTCAGAAACATCTTTCAAATGAGGTAATTTGCATTTTTAATAGAATAAATATAAGTTACAAATAAATCGTTTAGCAAATAAATATAAACATTGTATCAAATAAAAATATTTTAATCGTTTAAAAAATGCCTCTATTTTTAAATAATAATAATGATGATAATAATAGATATATGCAGACATATATGCATGGTTTTACATTTATGTATGGATTCATTAATTCTATCTGATTATGCAATATTTTTTATAAGAGTTTTGTTATATTCTGATACTTTTATAATCTAAATATAAATAAATCTTAAAATAATTTTTTACAATATTTTTTAAATGTTTCAATATTATATGGTTAAAATTTTAAATAATAGGCAGATAAAATTCAAATAATAATTAGAATTTAGTCTAATTTAGCAAACATAAGTATATGTGTTGTCATTGTTGGCAATGGCATCATATGAAAGCTTTAACATAATTTTTATTATAGAAGAATCTCATATCTTGCATCATCAAACAAGAAATTTATATGCACATTTAATAATGCTTGTAAAAGGAGAAAATAGTTTATTAACAGAAACTTTTTCAGCTCTGGATCAACATCAGTTGCATATTATCAGACAGAATGAGAGAATAATGTCTTGAATATAATCTACACATACGTGGCATCACAACCACCTCCCTTCCTTTATAGTGACAGAAATGAGTTGCAAAACCCAATGATAAGTTATACTAAACTAATAAAGGGTAATAAAAATAAAAAAGATGATAAATGTGCGTATAACAGCTGTTTACGACCTGTATTAATTTTCTGTACAAAACATCAAAAACTGCACAAATTCAAAAAGTGACAACACATTCTTATGTCTACATTCTATATCATTGCCAGGCAAAGAAAGGCAATGAATGTCATCATAATTTAAAGTACGCTCATACTTTTATTCTGTGAAAACATTTTTTAAATATTAACTTCTTGTTAGCAACTTTTCAATATATTTATTACTTTGCTTTTTGCAAGAGTCGAATAGTCTATCTGCTTAAAATACTGCCTTGTTGAGTCTATGAATTCCATTGTTTAGGAATATCCAAATTTCTTTCCATATTATGAATATGTTTCATTTCATTTATAAATATTTCATATTCATTTTATAAATATTTTATAAATCTTATTAACAATATTTATAAAATATTGTTAAACAGATATTTTATTAAACTGAACCAATATTTAACCCAATTAAATATTGCTTCAACTGATTAACCTGATTTAACAATATTTTTGTAAAATATTGTTAAATCTCATTACAGGTAATAAAATTGGTTGATTCAAGTTAACAGAAAAAAAATATGATCATGGTTTAAATTATAATGATCTTCCTGCCTTTATTTGGATGGCAATACTATGGAATGTAATCATAAATAAGTAATAGTTGTCGTTTTTTTCTCTTCTGTACAGCTTTGGACATTTTGTAGAGAAACTGATGATGTCATACACAGCCATTTTTTGCACATTTATAATTTTATTTTTTTATTATCTTTTTTTAGTTTAGAATATTTTTATTACTTTTAGCAATATTACTATTGAGCTTTTTTGTAACTAGTTTTGTTTACTGTCACAACTAGTACTTTTCCTTTACATTATATATCTGTACGTTTATATTGATAAACATTCTTCTCTCTTTCTGTCTGTAATATGGAGCTGATGTTGTGCTATTGAGAGGGGTGGAAACTTATCTGTTAATAATTTACTTTGTCCTGTTAAGAATTTGGTTAAGTGTAATTTTTTTGATAAAACATAGAATTACTGGCTGGATTTAGGTTTCATCTATCATGCTGGCTCTAGCTATAGTCATCTATTTATTTGTGAAAAATCTCAAGATTTAGCTGAAAATCTTGACGTTTTTCACAAATAAATAGATGCCTATAGCTAGAACTTTGATGCTTTAGAAGTTCTTTTTAAATTTATCCCTAAGAAGCTTTTTAAATTGGTTATCATTATTTATTGAGCAACAGAAAATTATTTCAGGAGTTTTATAAGTTTATTGTTCCATGAAATGTAGGTAATTAATGAGAGATTACAAATTTTTATTGTTTATTTTTATTAAATTAAGAACTGTAGTTATTTTTGTAGTTATTTTAATAAGACATGGGACCATCGATCTGTAGTAAATTCTCTCCCTTTGTGATATCAAATCAGTCTTCCAGTATTGTATTTGCTATTAAGCTGTTAAAGGTAAAACAAAATCGTGCTATAAAGATTCTAGGATACATTTGAATGTCCTTATTTGGCAATTGTTGATAGATAAAGACTAATCGGTTTGTAATCTTTACATTTCTGAATTTACTTTGAATCACATTTTATTAGCCAAATATTTATTGCTTTTTAATTGTTGTTTTAACCATTTTAAAATTTACTTAGAAGAATTTTAATAATTAAGGCCTTTCTTATTCAAATATTGATATTTTAGACTTAGTTTAATTTTTACATCAATTATGGGGCTTCTGCACTATTGTTACATATCAACTTTTATGATTTAATGAAATTAATTGCTGTTATTTGTTATTTTATTTGAATTTATCAATTTTCCTATTTTCTTAAATATTTTTGAATATAATTGAATATTATATATTAGATTTCCTTGCTTTGTTCTAGTATATTTTACAAACTAATTTTATTTTATTTTTTTTTTAATGAACATTATGCTTGATGGAGTTGAGCTAAGATAAATTTTATATCAAAAAACAAAAATATAGAATAAACTGTTTATTATGATCATAATTACCAGTATATTGAATAATTGAAATTTTCAAGTAGAATGAGTTAATAAATAATTATCAAAATGGCTTAAGCTTCTTAATATCAGCTCAACATTTCCAGTTTTTGAAAATACCTGAGTTTCAGGCTGGATCTCTAAAATTGTTTTCCTTTTTTTTCAATTTTCAAAGAGTTAAAACTATATGTATACCAATATATATGAACATCACACAAACATAAATACTTACACTTTAATTATTTATGTTTGTGTGATATTGAAATAATAATACTTAATGAATTTAACAACAAAAAATGGAGTAAATAAAATTATAAAAGTATTAAAAATATTTATTATATGTAGCTAATTTTAAATTAAAATTTGTTTTTTAATAAAATATTATTATAAATAATTTTAAGTCAAACTACTACATGTTTTATAGGATGTCCTAATTTTCTTGGAAATGGATTGGATTTTATTTAATTGAAAGATCACACTTCACAGTGTAAGCAAACAATTTTATTTTATTTTATATATTATATTATAAAATTTTATCAATAATTAATTTTTTCAATTGTCATTTTAGGTGATCACTGGATTTGAAGAATAATATTCTTCTTGTATTCTTTTTTTGTTTTAATAAAAACTTATTTATTCATATTAAGTTTATTTTTCTCCTTTCATTTATTTGTTCAGTAATATAATAACTGCATGTACTGCTGTATATAACAACTACTCTAGTTTAGCTACGGAAAAATTGATCAGATTTTTAGTATATTTTCAAGATCTTATCCTGAAAAATAATAAAATTCCTGATAATAAAAAAGAATAAAAATCTTGAAATATATTTGGGTAAAACCCAAGTATATTTTAAGATTTTTATTGTTTTTCAGGACAGAATGTTAAAATGAATTGCATTTGTTGAGACCAGTGCAATGGAAAAAGAGTAGATATAGAAATTTATACCCAGTGATAAGGAAGAAAATAAACTTTATAAATGTCAATGTGGCACAAAATAAAGTTAGAATTTGTCATATAATAAACTGTAAGAAAAAAGTTTATATTTAAGAAAAGATAAGCATATAAACTAGAAGTATTTTTCAGTTCTGCACTGGAAAGGGAATGAGAACAAGTTTCAAGTGATGTGACTATGTTTCCAGGTATCCAAAATGCTTTGGAATAAATTCAGGACCTAAGGAGGAATCATGAATTATTTACAGAAGATACAAATAGAATTTTCATTCTGTACTTTATTATATAACAATTCTGATCTGTTACTTTAAATGTTTTTGAATATAGCCATTTCTGGATTTATTTAAATATACCATTTATTTTATTTAATTATAGCAATATATGAAACGTAATTTTTTATCAGCATACTGTACTCTATATTTCCCTTTCTTTTGCATGCAGTAAATCTCAGCAAATTTAATTGATATCTCATAAATAGTAAAAATTTTAAAATACCTTATGTCCTCATTTATGCACTTGCGTATTCTGTCCTCTTGTTTTGGCTTAGGGATAATTCCCACCTCAAGTTGGACAGACTGACTTTTAAAACTTTAAAATATTTATATTCAATCATTAGTGCTATGCATCTTGAAAATTCTAGTGTTAGTAATACTTAATTAGGCATTTCAGAAATGATTCTTGTGTGCCACCCAACTTAATGTCATGTTGGGCAGACCGCTTTCTTCTTCTTCTAAGAAGATTATAGATTGGACTTTCTTCTGATTCATAATTGGAAATATTAAAAGCTGTCCTTTATTTAAAAATTTTTTATTATTCATTGTTGGTGTCATAGATTGGCAAAGTTCCAACATTATTGCCACATAATTGCACTTTTTATAACAATTTATTTAAAAATATCATGCCATGTGACATATGGTGACAGATATAATAGTTGGCATATAATTTAATAATTGCTTTATATTTGTTAACATTTTCTTTCGATTGCTGTATTTGTTTCAAGCAATTGAAACTGTGATAGATGGTGATAGTCTATTAGATCTATTCAAATTTATATGACATCACGGCCGGAGGAAGGATTGTCAGCATCCTTATGCTTAACAGAAACATTATACAGTATATATATAAACAACATGGATAGTAATAGTAAAAACAGATTGTTCTGTTTTTGCATCACTTAGCAACGTGATGTGAAATATGGATCGTGTGATAAATAAATTGTAAAAATAAGTTAAATTGAAGATATGAATTTATGCAAAACGTTAGAAATAAAACATAAGTTTAGTTAAGATAATTTTTTATCTATTAATTAAATTGTTTTATTGATATGTTTCTTTGGTCAAACTGATTAGAGTTTCCTAAGCTGTCGGTAATGACTTAGTGTCTCTAATATCAATTACTTCTTCCTTTAAATTATGTTCGTAAATGTTCCATTTTTCTGCAATATAATTTTTCTTATCTATTTGGTCGATAATTTTTGCATCTTTCCATAGAATAGTTAAGGTTGTCTTCCAGCGCTGCTTTGCTGAGGGTAGTGGAAGTATTTCCTAGTCGAACATCCCGTTTATGCTCTTCTATCCTGTCTCGTAATTGTCTACCTGTAATTCCTATATATGATGAGGTAGTATTCATATCATTGTTTATGAAAGGAATTTTATAAATGCCCCATTTTAATGGAATTGATCTCCTTTCTTTATCATTGCGTATTGCGGCGAATACATTTTTCTTTCTATTAGTTGGTATTGTAATATTTAATTCTTTTTCAATAGAGCTTTTAAGATTCTTGAGCATAGTATGCTGATGAAGACTTATATTAACAATTCTATTATTAAGCATTGTTAAAGTATGATTTATGGGTGAACATAGAATTTATCTTTTACTTTATGAATAACTTTCAAAATCTTTTTGGTAGGAAATCCGTGTTTATAAAAGTATTGATGATAAGAGTTAACTCTTATTGTAAGTCCGAAAAATGTGAACATAATTTGTAAGCCCGTTTAACTAAACAATTTAAGGCACTAATTTTAAACGTATTTCGATCTAAAGACTTCTGATGTATATATAAAGGATCAATTCCTGATTTGTGGTAAACTTTGGTTGCATAAAAATCAACTTCTTTCATAATGAGTGCATCTAGAAAAAAGGAATTGATGAAGAGCTACATTGTTCCCAACCCAATTGAATACCACAATCGTTATTATTAAGATGGTCTAGGAATTGTTGAACAGAGATTTTATTTTTAGCAATAATCATAATATCATCAGCGTAACGGGCGTATAGTTCAAAATTCTTTACCATAGCTAATATAATAGAATGTTCTATTTTACGAACAATTAGTTCTGCTATAGGTGATGCTAAAAGTGAATCCATAGGAGTTCCTGTAGCTGTGTGTAATATCTTCCCATCCAATTCAAAATACGCATTTTTCACGAGTAAGTTTATAGTTCTGGTAAGCAATTGCTTTTGTTCTTCATTCTCAGCGATGTTAGAGAATAAATTAGTTAACTCAGAGCATATAGATTCAATGTAAATACTATGAAAAAGTGATTTAAAATCAAGTGTACAGAGCAAATCAGTTTCTTCAGGAGAAATTTCATTTAATAATTTTCTTAATTCCAATGAATTATTAATTACGTAATTATAACCTTGTAGTAATTCTTTACATTTAACAGCTAACTTTTTCTGTAATATAATTCTTTTATAACTAATCATCCAATTACACCAAAATTGAAACAACTGAATACAGTTTGAATTGATACTTACTGTTAGCAGATTCCTCAGCATTCGACTCAGTAATAATGTTATCGTCTGCCTTTGAGTCTGTAATATTATCTCGAAATAAATAGTCATCCAAATTACTATTTATATAACTTGTGTCATACATGTAGTCATCATCAATAGAATCTGTAAAAGTATAACCCCAAATTAAAAACGGGCAATCTGATTTTTCAGGATGAAATTCATTTTTAAAACAATTGCATAACGTAATACTTATGTATTTTAACTACTCATAAATAATTATTAGAGTACTTATATTTAGTTTTCTAAATGTTATTGTGTTCTGATAATTAATTTTTAAACATCGGTAGAGCAAAAAGTAATTAAAAAAATTTTAATTGGACTATTTTCTAACTAACATTGCTAAAATTAATTCAGTTAATTATTTATAAAATAACCGATAATGAATGCATAATGAATAAGCATGAATGAGGCCTAGAAGTGCATAACTCGAATTGATTAATTTATAATACGTGGCCGTTCAACCTCCTCGTTCGAAGTGGATGGAGGAACAACATCGAATGAACAGTTGGGATAAACGTTATCATCTATGAAAATAGCAAAATACCGTATATCATAAAATAAATCAAGAGATATAAATTTTGATTTTTTTAAATAATATGCTAAATGTATTCGTTGCAAAATCTGATTCTTCTAAACCCCCTTTAAACTTTATAAATAAATTGAGGTAGTTTTGAATTTGAGTAAACTAACTAAATTATGCATGTTTTGGCATTAAATCAGTTATGCTATCTTAAACATGGCTATTTCAAGTCAATATCAAATCCATCTGATAGTGAAAATTTATTTATTTATTTATATTTATTTAACACCCTAGCTTGTTCATCAGAGCACCCGTAGCACTAAAACTTAAAGCATTATATACAATAGAAATGAGACAAATGAAATGTTAAGACGATTTATGCTTATAGGTATTCTTATAGGCATAATTAACAGAAAATGCAACTTGTCAAAGAAAAGTTTTCACACAGATAATATTTTTCATATACAGGTGCTAGAAGATAATTCAAAAATTATTTTTTCAAGATATATATTTCTGATTTATTTCATGACAAAGCAAAATGCTTTACAAAATAATTAACTTGCAAACTATTTAGGGAACTATTTAAAATGCTCTTATTGGTATAGGATAAATTTTCATCTATTTTAGAGTATGAACATTTGAATTTCAGTTGAACCCATCAATGCAGTAAAAAAGGAAATTAGTCAGTTAGATATATTGTATATACTACTATATTTCTTAAGATTAATAAGTGTTATGAAGGCTGATCTGTCTTCAATTACACCATGTTTCTCAAAATCTTTATAACGTAAAGTATACAAATATATTTTATTGATGTGGCAATTATTTTCAGATTGTGAAATTCTGTTATATCAATCATTGAGTATATAAGTACCTTATTAATTGAGAAATAAGTAAAAGATTTTTATTACATTTATTAATACTTTAATTATACCTTGTTTTCAAAGATTTTGCTGATTATATTTAACGTTTTACATTTTTTATATTTCTCAACTTTATTAATCGAATGCCTGTAATATTCGATTGTGTTTAAAACTAACTTATCAGCTACCTTAACTTATACTAGCACATGAAAAGTAAATTACAGAAATTGAAATGAGAAGTTTCTCCATTGAATGTTAGTTGAAAAATCCTCGAATGTACACTAACCATTTTTGTCTGATCCTTTCGATATATTAAAAAGATTATAATGTATACTAATTTCAATTTACATACTTTGTATTCGATGGAATGACTAAGATATCAAAGTTACTCTCATATATG